>SNQJ01S0022374.1:0-20726 GCA_010110895.2 Picea sitchensis | reverse complement strand
GGATGCCTTTCCCTTGAGTTGATAGATGGAAATTCTACCTTCTGCATGAGAATAATAATTATGCAATTGAAAATACTTTATCATGCCCAACAACCATGTCTCTATTGCATATTCATCCTTCTTGTGCTCACCATCAAATGTAAGAGGTTTTATTTTGTTCATTTCTCCTCGTAGTTCATCCACCCCAGACCTCTTATGCTTCCTGACAGGGGATGGACTTGAGTTGCTATGTGATACCTTATTGGAATGCCTCGGAGAGTGGTGGTGATGTCTGCTAACACTCCTTGGTATTCTTTTCTCATCAAGAGGCCTGTGACTTCCTGTTTTGCTTGAGCCACTCTCCTTATCCAATTTATTTTCTATTATGTTCAAGCTCTGCATTAACTTCATTTTGAAGTCATCCTACTGCTCCTTGTTTCTCATAAGCCTTTCATTATCAGCTTTATGGCTTTGGACATCCTTCTGTAAATTTTTAATGCTCTCAACCATATTCATGTTTTCATCCCTTCCTTCTCCATGTCCATTGGAGTTTGTTCCTTCAATGCCCAAATGGACATCCATCCCTCTAATATCATCCTCCTGACTATAAGTTCCCTGTGCCTCTTCCATTACTCTGGACTCTATGTTGATCTTGATCTAATCTATTTTTTGTTAACTCTGCAAAATGTGCAGCCAACAAAACTTTGTCAGAATTTTTTCTTCTAATTCCTTGGAAAATTGAATGCCCATATCAATTTTCTGGGTGGATATTTAGTTTCCACTGTCCAAGAACTTTCCAATGCCTTCTCCCATGCTCAATTCCGAGTCTCGAGCAAAAAGTTGTGGTTATTTGAAAATTTCCCATTAATTTTCATGATCACACTTCAACTTGGCACAAATCTACGCTGTAATTATGCAATTTTGCACCTAATCCATTGTATTTTTCATAGGATCTCAATTGGGTTTCTTCATATACATAATATGGATACTCTGTCCAATTTTCACCTTTTTCTAGGTTTTGGACTGCTAGTTACAACCTGCTGAAGTTCTAAGCCAATTCGTGTTTTTGGTATGGAATGCTACAGGTACCTTCTTTTCCATATTAAACAATTTTAGCATGCCCAGAAATTTAATTCAGCTCTGGGACTGTCTTCTATGGTTCAATAGATTTCCATTGACTACTCCTGTGCCTCAATCTAATTCCAGAGCAGAAATGTATGTCTCTTTGAAGTTAGATGGGTCTTAAAATTTACCCTCCACTATTTGTGATGTAACTTTCTCATTAAATCTTTGTTTGACTAACAATTTACACCATTAGAAATCTCTCTCTAAGCTATTTTATTTGAGATGTAGAGACAAAGTGTGCCTTGGTAGGCACATTCTGTTCTTGTGGTTTTTTAGTAGCTAAAAACGTTGTTAAGGTCCTAAAAAATGCGCTGCAAAAAGATGACGTTCAAATGATATAAAACGTCAGAAAATCACTGGTTTTACACTGTTGTTCACCCTCCAAACAACTTTGTGTGCACAAATTTCAACATGTACACCCAAATTTAGCATGCACAGAAACACTACAAGGTAAGTCGTGCTCTGTGCACCTTTAACCATAATGCATCACTTCTCTGTCTCGCCAATAACTGGAGCGCACTACTTTTGTGTCACGCGCCAATATCCACCGCGCCCAGTTTTGGATCTTGCACTATTACATGTTGCGCGCAGCTTTGTATCACGTGCTAATATTCCGCACACATTTCACTCTATGCGCTGCACCATGCCAAATTTTAGTACGCCCCACCGCGCACCAATACTCCGCGCGCACCATTAACAAAAACTGACACATGACAATATATACCCACATTCTGCACACACCAACAAAATTCCATTATGCTCTGCCAATACTACGCACACCATGCGCGCCATTATCATGTATGTGCACACCGCGTGCACCTTATTATGTGTATGCACACCACGCAATGCTAAATTTAGCGTGCGCCCTCGTACACCAACATTTTTCCGCGCGGTGCCAAAATTTAGCGCACGCACCTGCACGCCAACATTTTTCTACGCGGTGCCAGATTTTTACATATCACAAGCTTTTTACTGCACATCATGCATTTTTAGTGCACCCACCTACGCACATTCATTTTTATGCGCATTGATTCCTCATCAATTCCACTGCAGAAATTGGCGCTTTTGCTAACTTTTTCCCCAATTTTTACCATAGATATGCAACCACAAAATTTGCTCAATTTCACCCCGATAACACCAATTCAACCTCTGTAACAACAAATCGTTGTGGGTTGACATTTTTGGGACAATTTTTTTTTTATTTCCAAACTCAAGTCACGAATTGAGAATTTTAATTACTAAATTCACTCCATTTGTCATGGCTTCAATGTAACTTCAAATTCGACCAATACTAGGTCTGAATTTGCTAGAACATATATTAAATCAATAATATCTCACCACATGGTCGAATTTCTCGATTTTCCCATGAATTTAACAACAGAAATTGGGGATTTTTCCCAATTCCGCCCAATTGTTGTTACTTTTTTACCATGGACGCTCTACAAACTGAAATTTGGCCACTTCGAAATAAATCCTCTGGGACATTTCGCTTCAACCCAACTTACTCAGCCCATCCAGGCTCAGTGTTGAAAACTTGGCTCTAATACCATATTGTAACGTCCCCGACCACCCAGGTCGGGCCACAATACATGAGAGAACTCTTTTGTTCTCTCTGTGGAACATATTGTAACATACCCAGCATCCCACTGAGCTCTGCCACATAAATTTTCCGAACTGCATACAATTAAGATGTATACATACAGAAATCTTGCGGAAATATATATATCAAACATAAACAGCCAAATACATATGTAAATGCACGGATTCACACTGAAATAATAGTAAATGTATACATGCAGCATATACAGGAAATACCCATAAATATACAGATAGTTATAACCATGCATAGGATAAACCCATAAAAATATACGTGTAAATAATAATGCAACATATAATTTTATCACAGATTTAACACTTATCTTGCTAAGAATATCACCAACTGCGTGCAGACCTTCCACGAACCTCCCAGACTTAGATGACACTGCTCATCACTCTCAGCAGTGGGTCACCCCCGAGCTGGGACTAAACTCCACCTGGATAAAGGGATTCCTAACCAGGCTAATGGTTCATAGACAACACGAAAGACTCTGTCACAAGTGCCAACTCAAACTAACAGCCTACAGTCCCTCATTCCCCACATGCATGTCCCACCCCAGGAAGTGTGCCCCTTCTTTTCTCAACAGTCCCTCGGCTGCCCCACTTCCCTTCCAGGGCTTCAGCAATAGGCCGGACAGGAAGTCTCAGATCCCTATAGTTGTAGTTTAGCACCTTCAAGAAATCAATTCCCAGCAATTTTCTCACCCAAAGAGAAATTTCTCACGGGCCTGACAACCCACCTCTTCAATATCCCACGGGCTTGACAACCCACTTCTTCAGTCCAACTCCCAAGCTAACCAGCGACACGAACACATATGGTTATTGATACAGGATCAAGTACAGTGACATGAAGGTATGGAGGTCAACTAATTGAGGGAGTGAATGCTCATGGAATGGCTGCCTGGATGATCGAATGATGGCAGGAATCATGGTTTGAATGATGGAAGGAGTTATGGATAGAATGATGGAAAATGAACTAAGTCCCAACAATATGTATGTATGTCCCTAACTTAACACTTGTCATGTTGGGAGGTACTTTTGTCCACTTGTCCCCCAACTTTGGAACTTAGAACAAAATAATTATCCATACTTTATACTTTAAGAAATATTAAAATTGTATTCCTTTTTTGCTTAAGCTCCCTAGCTTAGCCCCTTTTCCATAACTTTTATCGGCCCCTTTCCCTAACTAGTGGATTTTAGTCCTCCATACTCTTTTATCATGGTTGTTCTACGCACAACGATGTATTTTATATTAATTATGAGACATATACAAAAATAAGCGCATTGGCCTTTAGCATATAGGCTCTCTGGCCTAATACAAACATAAGCCTCCTAGTTTATAATAACTGGCTCACCAGCCTATAAAACAAAACACATACACAAAGTCTCCCTAGCCTCAAAATCACACGCACTTAAGTTGTTGCGCGTGGTATCCTGGAATGTGCACACTTCATCATTTCACTCTGCAGTACACGCACGCACTATGCCATGAAAGGTGCATACAAAAATTATATCAAACATCTCACTAGCTTAAGTACATTTTCATTTACAACTGGGTTCATCCTAGGTATATTACACATTTCAATACCAATTTTTATGCATTTTTAGGAGATTATTACCTTTTGTGCTAACCATGGTATATAGGAACAAGGCTGCATAGTTACCTTCCCAACACAAGAGCTACAACTCATAGCTCAAGTGAAGTTACTGCAACTCTGAGTTGTTAACATTGTTGTTGTGATTCTTATCATTGGTGCAACTCTCAGTGCTACAACTCTCAGTGATGCAATTGTTTTTTGCTACAACTCTCAGTGTTATGACTCTCGCCATGCTACAACTCCCACTACAGTATCATTGTTGCAACTTTGAGTTGGGTGTTTTGACTTTGTGTTTTCCATAATATTTCACCATTCAACCACACAACTATCACTAGGGATCGAATAGTTAGTCAACAACCACATAGCAACGTGACAAGGGAAATTGGGTGCTAGAAAAGAATGAACATGGGGGAGAGCCTTGAGGAGTGCGAAGGTGATCTTTTCCCTATCGAAAAAATTATGAACAGAGAAATAACCTTCTATCATATTCAACCATTTTTCTAAGGCATCCGCATCTATCTAACCTTCAAATACAAGAATATCAAAATTAACGTGTACTTTGAAGGGAGAGGTTCCTCCAAAGTGGTCGCTTGATGAAGATTCACATGTTGTTATCAACAGTCGTTGAAGGATGTGGGAAGAATTCTCCATCATTTCGTCCCTCTATCACGTGATAGCTTGCTCAAGAAACAGGTTAATAGAATCTTTTGCTCCTCCTTTTTTATTTTATACTGCCATAGAGGATTTCTTAGGTGTGAGAGAGCGATTGTCCTCAAGAGAGACAAGCTCGAGACCCAACTTGCTATACTCGGACCACATCGGGGACATGCATTGAAAAACGATCAAGATCAGCCTACTTTGATACCATTGATCCAGATTATTTTCGAAACGAAACGAAAGAAGATATATTACAATGAAATACACATAAAAATTATTAGAAACAAATAAATACAGTAATATATGATTTCTATTAATGAAAGAAATGTATAGAGACTGTAAAAATATAGAGTGCAAGACTTGCTAGAATGGTGGCAGCTTTATCTCTGAGAAGAGATGTGATGCTACGCTCATTCACAAGAAGATGATTACAATGAGGCTCTGAAGTCCTTTTTATGATAAACATGAATTCCAAAACCCTAGACATCCAAAAACCTAACCCTAGGAGATGAAGTGCCAAAAGTCATGTGGGCCCCATTGGGGTAAGTTAGTACATTAACTTTCTGGGGTCGTAACTTTTGCATACAATCTACGTTTTAGGCATGTGATAGCCCATTGGAAAGGTATTTTTTAGAACTACACATTATGTCATCAAACTCTGACTTTGTCTACAATTTGATTGTGTCATGCCAAGAAAACACTATTTAGAGCCCCAAAACATCCCTAGAAGTACAGAAAGATGTACTGACATGAAAAATTCCAAAATAAGCCAATTGGAATAGGTGGGCGGCCACCAATATCCACCTAGATGTTGTGTAGAGATTCATGACAGCCCCGTAAGTGCAGAACTCACATTTAAAAATAAATGTCCCCATTATAGAGAAACGTGTTGAACTGACAATTTTCAAGATGAGCTAGTTCGAGTTTGGAACCGGTGGGTGGCCACCAATATCCACCTAGATCAGTTTATTTCCTTCATTTATGAGCATAGTGTGATTTGATTCTTATAGCTTAAAGTTTGTTTCATCTCAATACATGAGTCGTAACATGTATGTCTCATTAATCAAGATCATCTTAACACTTGAACAAGTCACCTTTACTTTCCTGCAAGAGTGATTTATTTTATGCAAGTGTGGTTTACTTTCCTGCAAGAGTGATTTACTTTTTATGCAAGTGTGATTTACGTTCCTACAGGAGTAGTTTACTTTTCTGCAAGTTTGATTTACTTTCCTGCAAGAGTGATTTACTTTCTCACAAGTGTGACATTTACTTTCCCGCAAACACATTTTTTCATTCCTGCAAGTGTGGATTTGATATAGCTTAATTCGGTGACTTTCTAAAGTAGTTTGATATCTTTCCTTGTGACATTCATTTGAAAGTACTAAAACTCATTGGAAATTACAATATTATACTTACATATACGGTGCATGATAGTTGTTAAGTTCAATACGACTCCATATGATAATTAAATGAACAACTCTTTGGTTTCTTACTAATTCAATTAGGAAGTAATTGAAAAGTTTGTCACCATCCATAAATCATGGGGAAATACTAGGAGGGGAGTTTTTGACGAGAGTTTCTTTGAAAAAAAATGATTGCATTGATTTTTTTAAGGGAAAATTGACGATTGGTTTTTAGAATTGAATTCAATAGATGGAGATGATCACTTATTGTTTGCACTTCTATTTCCATCTCTCAAACTGTTGTTTAAGCCTGTGCCTATTCCTTGATTATTAATGTGGAATATCTAGTCGAAGTCAACCATTGAAGCTAAAGGAAACATAGACATGGGAAACACTTGTTGGAATATGTAACTCCTACTTGTCTTAATCATGTGTGAGGAGATTTTGTTTGTGAGGTAGATAAAAATTTCTACGTGAGTGTTTTGATCATATAGCTTAGGAGGTTGTTAGATAGTTATTTGTGAGAGAGATTCTCTCCAACTAAGAGTCATAGAATGGTATGAACTTGAGATATTTTTTCAACTGATAGATTGAGTGATCAAGGTAGTTTGTCTATCTTGAGACAAACCTTGATGTATTTATATGTATCTTTTACATTAATTCAATATAGTGTTTGACGCATTGTTGGTGTGTAATACTCTACTCTCTCATTTTAATATGGTATCAGAGTGGGACTGGGATTGACTTCCTCGCAGGAGATCCCAGGAACATGCGAAGAGTATATTCATGCTTGTTAGTGATTGTTCTAGTGTGTTTGGATGTTGTTTAAATATATGTAGCATTGAGATAATATGCATGTATTTCTCATTTGGAAGAGGTTGTTGTGTAGAGAGTTCTACCCTCCGATGTAGGTTGTCACCATCACTTCCAAGATAGGAAGTTAGTCTGTCATTTGGAAGACTATTTGATTTTCTCCACTGTATTTTGATCTTCGATCCCTGCTGAGCCATGTGGAAGAGGAGAGCAGTTTATGTTTGTGCTATCAGATCTGCTACAAACACACTATGACGAACGGATATGTGTTAACCAAGGAAGTTCAAGATTATGTTCCTAGACTCAATCTCATTGATTCAATGTCTTTTGTGAGCAAGGTGAAGCCATGGAGGATGGGGGATATGTCGATGTTATTGAAGAAAACCCCACTGCAACATTGGGAGAGCCTATGGACATATTGATTGTTTTGTAGTTTGTATTAAAGAAATCATTGGCTTGTGATGGTTTTGCTTGAGGTCTTCATGAAGGTGCCAAAGAAGAGCGAAATTGTAGTAGGAAGAGTCACACGTGTTTTGAAGGAGCCACAAGTGCAAGAGCAACAAATCTGTGTGGAAACTAATTATCTTTATGATGATGGCCCACTCGTACAACATTAGAAAAAGATGTACAATATGCACGAAATAACGGTATATGTGTTTTAACTTTAAAAGAGTTATGCTATTTGTTTTTATGGACAAGTGAATCATTAATACCTTTTGTTTAAAATGGTGGATTGGGAAACACACAAGGTGCATTGGGATATTTATGAGAAGGGTTTGATTGCATTTTTCTAATAACATTCAAATAAGTGATAAGTGTATTTAGTGCTTAAATGGGTCATATGAAACTCATTGAAATTTTTAAATTGAGTCAAATTATAAGTCTTAGTAGTCAACACTCATATTGAGCTTCCCAACCTCAATATGACAAAGAAGTTATTTTGTTAGAATTCACAGCTCTAACAAATGACAAGTAAAGTATGTAGATCCAAGACATCGAATCAAGATTTTAAAGATGTGGATGAATATGCCTAGTATGTGAATGACTCAAGAGGAAAAAGAAGAAGTCGAAGAAGGCACAATGTAAATGAAGAGGCAAAGCAGAAGTGATGGTGATGAGATGAGAATAATCTTAGTGTTGTAATGGGATTATATATTGGGCATATAATTGGTAACCTGTGTAAATCATTTTTGGATGCTTGTTGTACTTGAATTAATAAGGCATATGTGATGTAGGGGGCACATGATCAGTTGTACCTAACACCATAAATTTTTTGGTCCAAGTTGTAAGCTTAGCCATAGACAAATTGATTTCCCTAGGTTGTTGTAAGCCATGGTATTCAAGCATGTAGGTAACGTCGTAGTGCATGGTGTTTTGTAAGCCCTATTGAGTCAGACCTACATGGATTAGTGTAGTATCACATGCAATCACATAGCGTGTATCCCTCTTATGGATAGAGAGGATGTGACATCAAGTATGCTAGATTGATGTAGAATCAGAGAAGTTGGATCTTCGATTATGGAGGGAAATATGAGATGGAGTAATCTTAGAGTGTGATGGACCAAGTTATGATGAAGGGGTAGTCTAATGTATTGATGAACCATGTAGGTGAAAATTATTCCTAAAGAACTAGTGAGCACAATGAATGGTACCCATGTATCTCGGTAGATGATTGTTTTTTATATGGACATCAATGATCAATTTTCTGCAAGTACAAAAGGAAGGAGTAAGTGAGTTCAAAGATAAATCCCATAGTAATGAAAGCTTGGTTGAAGGATAGTTGGTGACAATGTTGAGAAAACAATGAAGATGGAAATGGAAGAAATTCAAATGATGGCAAACAAATGAAGGTAAAAGTTTGTGTGGTGTGTCAAATAATACCAGACTCAAGACCATATGTTAATGCAGAGTCACACATTATAGAATGTAGTTGTAACAAGTCTATGATGTCATGTTATGTTCTATGTAGTGGTCCTCGAAAAATTTTACTTTGCACCTGGTATCTCCATGAGGGGAGTATGTAACGTATGTACCTTATTTATGTATGTAACATGTAAAGTGCATATTGATATAATACCTAGATAGGAATGCTCACCCCTTTGTCATGTATCTCTGATGATTTGGATAACCTATTGGTATAGTGTAGTAGCCTCTACAGTGGAGTTCTTTAATACTAGGGGTGGACCATGTTATTGGTTTTAGACTCTGGAAGGTGAAGTTTTACATTCAAGGGAATTTCATCAACATGTTGAATGAACCATGTACATGAAGGATGTTCCTATTAAACCAGCGGTTGTAGCGGCTGATTACACATGCATTGTGGTGGATGCTTGTTCATTTATATGGACGTTGACAATTTGGTGATGTATGTATGATTAAGGTACAAGATGAAAGTCAGGTTCGACCAGAGATAGACTTTGCAAATCAAGAGGTTCTTCAATTCATAGTGGAGCATGTGTTGCAAAAAAGAAAGTGTTAATGAAGACCTCACTTGATGGAGATTAAGACAAGTACTTGTTAAGAGAAAGTGTTGAAATATGTAACTCCTACTTATCTTAATCATATATGAGAATATTTTGTTTGTGAGATAGAAAATAATCTCAAAACCAGTTATTTAATCCTATAGTTTAAGACATTGTTAGATAGGAATCAAAGGCAAAGGCACTCACTTGATAAGCACCCACTTGACCATGTTCACCATGATAAAACCCTATTGTATTTTGATGCTTTCGAAAAAAAAATTCCTTAAAAAAATTTCGAACTCTATTAAGTGATGACACATGGTAGTGTTTTTAGTGGAGCGACATATCTATAGTCGTTGAATTAACAACCCATCAATTGCTTACCATCATTGTGAATATTTTTTAGAGATATTCACAAAGCTCTCTTTATTTTCCCAAAGTTGATGACAAGGCAATTTATAGGGTGAGCATTACCTTCCCTTTATACATGTTATAATTTATGTCTAAAGATTTATTAAAATATTTGAGAGTGAGAGTGGAATTTGGAGATATTTGAGAGTGAGAGTGGAATAATTCATGGCTTTTATAAACAAGGGTTGCATGGCAACGCAGTCCCTGTCGAATTAGTTGGGAAATGTATGTTGAACAATGAAATTTAATATAATAATTGAGGGTTGTTTGTTATTCAAAATGTATAATGAACCTTTTCATAAATATAATAAATATGACAGGAGTTTCTGTATAAAAAAACAAAACTACTAAAAATTTTAAAAAATAAAACTATTAAATATTAAAAATTGTATAATTGGAAGAATCGAATCATAAAAGGTTCGATAGAAAAATTATTAAATAAACAATATCTTCACAACAAAGTTCAAACTAACAAAACTTTGGTCAATAATAAAAATTATTAAATAAATAAAATCTAAGTGACAATACACATTTTTTAAAAACAAAGAAAAACACACTTATGGGCAACTAAAGAATGGAGAATAAGAAAAATAAACGCCAAATGAATATTTTCTTCTCAAAAAAGTCAACTTGAGTTTTGTAAACAATTATTTTAAATTAATTAATATAATTTCATCTTAATTTTAAAATCCATTTTCAAATATAAAGTAGATACTCAATCTAAATCTTCATATTTATTAAATACTATATTTCAATTATAAAATAAATAAAAAACCATTTTAAAATAAATTAAAAAGTCATTTTAATACTAAATTTTAATTTTAAAATAAATAAATAAAATTAATTATAAAGAAAGAAAGTCATCTTAATTTTAAATTTATAATAAATACAAAAAATTATCTTATAAAAAGTCATATTAATTTGAAACTTATAATAAATAAATAAATAAGAGAACTATCTTATTTTATAATAAATAAATAAATAAATAAGAGAACTATCTTATTTTATTTTAAATAGATAATAAATAAAATCTAAATTTATATTTTTCTATAAATAAAATATCAAAACTAAATCAAAATGAAAATAAAATCAAAATAAAATAAAAAAAAAAAAATTTAATTTTTTAAATAATATATAAAAAAAAATATTGAAATTTAAGTCTTTAATTATTTCGAGTATAAATAATAATTTTGGTTTACATAAATCTAGTCTTTAATTATTTGGAGTATAAATAATAATTTTGGTTTACATAAATCTATCCCAATAAAAAAACAAATCCAGATTTTATTTCTTATTAAAGAATATATAAAAGTACACGAATAATTTGTGGGCTCACCTTCCGACAGCGTAACTCCCAAGGACCTCTGAGTACAGTGGCATTCAAACAATATTGATACACGGTGAATATTTTAATCACAAATCGAACTTAAAGTCACTATTCTCGGCATGCGGTGGAGGCAGCGGAGGCTCGTAGAGAATACAATACAGAGGCTCGATGAAAACAATACACACAGCGGGACCGAGCTGTCCATCCGTTTTTGAAGAGAAGACACATTAAACATTCGTACCTAGCACCCAACATCTTTGTCATGTCAAACTGGCAAATTCATTAATTGTGTAATTAATTTTATACATTGAATGACATGAAGCCTGCAATAACACATCAAAGATATTAGCCAATGAAACTTTAGAAAAATATGTTTTTTTATTATTTAAAAAAATATATTTATTGATTTCCTATGTTACACATTGAATATAGCACATAAATTTTAAGTCAACAATAAACTAATAGAGAGTCAAAGGCAAACTCATTGCTATAGTCCCAAGCCTTTGGCAAGGACTAATAAGAATGAAATGATTTAGTAAAGAGAACTAATATGTATCCGGGAGCAGTGTAATTAAAACTAAAGTTTTGACATACTACAGTTTCACGTAGATTTTTTCTAACGTTTTCTATTTTCTATCACCATTCCATCTCATCTCAAGGGAATGGTCATCCATTTTCTACCATCACCCCATCCCATATCATGCCATTCATTATTCCACAGGTTATGAATTAAAATTTGAATACTAGTATCGCATTACAGAGAGCATTTTGTAAGTCTCTGATTCCCTGTATGTCGTTAATGTCTCGGATTCCCTGTCAAATATGAATGTATGCTGCTAATGTTTCCGCTGGACAATTTGGAGCGTCTCTATGTAATATGTGTTGTTGTAGATTTATTTTAATTTAACTTTTTAAAATTAAGTACTTTATATATTTTTTTTCTAAGGAGCAACATAGACATCTCCTTTTCAAGTGGTGTATCCTATTGGTATAGTACTTCTTATGAATTTAGAGATTTTAATGTTAAAAGGGTGAGTCCAAGTTAATGATGGTCTTTCATCATGCACTAGTGGCAATGTAAATATGGAAAAACAATTGTTTGTTGAGTTGGAGGGTTGATTTGAGGTACACTTACATATAGTTTGATTATGGTGTAAGAATATGAAATGTAGGAAATCAAATTATCTTCTTAATATATAAATGTTATTTATGGAAGTTTTGTATGATTATGTGAAATTTTAGTTTTTATACGTAAGTTACTTTCCCTGTGATATATAATTCATATGTTCATGTCACTGCAATAGTTGAGTACCTAAATGATGGAATTTCCTGAAAATAATTTGTGTAATCATAGAGAACAATGTGTTCTATACTTTTTAGATTAAAAAAGTTAGCATAGCCATGAAATTATGAGGTCAAGCATTATGCAGGGGGATGATACCTCCCTTTCCCTAGCTATGATAGAACATTCCTTAAGGTTGTAGTGTTGAATCGGCCAAGGTGTGAATGTAAATATGCCAATGAAGATGCCCTATGATGAATCAACAAGCCTTCAAGGTTGGAGCTAATATAATCATAAGATGTCCCTATCGAGGTGTTGAATATGACAGGTGCAAGCACCCCAAGAGCATGCAAGAGGTGGAAGAGAGCAAGTGATAAATTATGTCCTATGTGGTAAGTTTAAATAAAATTAAAATTTAAAATAAAAAAGTGATATGTATTTTATAGTTTGACAATGGTAATGTTTAAATAAAAATAAAAAGAAAAAAGAAAAAAGAAAGATATGTATTGTATAGTTTGAATAAGAAATGTGTATTCTTATATAAATAATTTCAATAAATTAGAATTAAAGTTACACGACAAATAGTTATTGTTTACTTTCAGTCAATAATTCCTTTTGCTGCTCATTCCATATATATAGGGTCGGTTTGCTGATGGAGGATAGCTTTGGCCAATGTAGTCTCGTTGCTAGGTAATACATTTTAGTTGTGTCATGTAACCCGATCATGTGTGAATTTATAGATGGTTTCTACTACTACACTGAACTAGAAATTAGTCGCCACTCCACGGAAGGAAGCTTACTACCAATAAACACATCCTAACCACCTTACCCAACCCAATTGTGTTATTCTTCTGCCCCTCCCTTGTCTTAATTGGAATTATTCAAATGATCAACCCTGTTAATCAATGAGGGGTTGGAGAAATCTTAGAATACAGTTCCAGTCATAATGAATAGTAGAGGATCTCATTGATTGTCCAAATAAGCCTATAATTACATGCCTACCCTTTGATTGATACTAAGACATTCCTAAGCAGTAGCAAAGGTAGAGGCATTGATGGAGATAGACATTGTACTTTCACCGATTGAGAGGGTGGGTGGGGTTGGTAATATTCAGGTTAGGAGTGCATCCCACTAGCTGGATCTTTCTCATCCTTGATGCTCCAAGGAAAGGAAGTATGACTATGAGTAAGATTTTGTATATTGGGTCAAATACCTAGTCAAGTAAAGGCCTTAAGAAAGATTGTCCAAATTTTTTTGTAGTCGAAATCAAAGAAATTTCCTCCAAATAGTTAGGGATGGGTTCAGCCAGAAATAAATCGCCATAATTATAATCAAATTTGTATAAAGTAATAATTAAAAACAAATGTTTTATTTTCTTTATATGCATACATATATTTGAATTTTCTTTTTCAAATTAAAGATTATATAAAAAATATGTTTTATTAAAAAATATTTATATTCATATTATCAAAAACATTTAAATGTTCTTGAGTAGTATACTCTGTAATAAATTTATTTAAAAAAACAAAAACATCATACACATTGTTAACGCTGAGTAAATTGTTGGGCTGAAGAAACAATCTACAAAGATAACCTACAAACCAACTTTAAGACTGGAAACTAGCCTTTCCAATCTAGAGGGGGCTCTATCTGAGACTTGATCTCTGATAGACAGGTTGCTTTGAATTTTGAAATAGTTATTCAAGGTTTGCTAGCAAAAAGGTATAGTATTTCTAGGGCTATGGAGTCAACCCATGAAAACAAAAGAAAACAATGCCTGGTAGGTAGAACTCCTCAGAGGAACAAAGGCTAAATAAGGTGATGAACTTCAGTGTTGAGTTTGATTATGTAGGGTGAAAGAAGAAAAGAAAAACATAACAAATTAGATCATCATAAAGGATGAATTATGACCTTAGTTAAGAAGATAGACATAATTTAAATCAGTTAAGTCTAAAGCACCAATAGATGAATTCTGGACTTTTAATTTACCAATTTAAAGAGAAGAAAAGTGCAGATGAAAATAAGTACACAAGGAATACATACAAAGAAGAGTACAATCTTTAGAGCACCACCATTAGAATCCTTTTCATAAGGAGTTCAGGACTTATGCATTTGTATTTATTTTAGATTCATAAAATTACATTGAGGATCAAAATGCATATACTTTTTCCCGCCCTTTTTACATCAAAATATTCCATATATATAGAAAACTAAAACTACACTTAGTTGCTAGGAGTCGAACTACTACCTCCTAGAGTTATGGATCCGGTTTCTTTCAAAGAGAACAACAACCTCTACGAAATTTACCAAAAATAGGAAACCCGATTTTCCAATCATAACATAACCCAAGTATCATTCACAATCATAAATTCATGAGTGAATTTCAACCATATGGTTGTGATGAGTCATCATGTGTACCGCTGGACAACCCTGTCACCATTGCACAACAAATTCGGGTTTCTTCTACGCAAGTGTTGGCTGTGGTATTTGTGCAACGATTTTGTGCAATGGATCTTCATGCTGAGGTTGCTCATGTGAATCCAGTTGGCAGCAAATGCTCAGATCATTCATTTTGTCCTTAGATTATTTATCCAATTTTACTTGCAGTCGTAAGGTCCTATTTTCCTTTCTCAATGACAAGTTCTATCTATTTAAACTTCTCACCTGTCTCAACAAATTCACATTCCTATTCAATTTTGATTGAGCATTAGAGATGGTTGCACATGCCTTGTCTATAGCTGGTTTTTATTTCTTGTAATGTTTCATGATCCCTTCTTCTGATATTCTTTTTTCCTCCCTAAGCTTAATGATCTCATCTTGAGCTTCTCTTAGTTTCTTTTTCATCCATTTTATATTTTTTTCTCCTCTTGTTGGTGAGGTAGGAGATCTTTGACCTGCTTTACTCTGTGGTGTTTGTGCTTCAAGAGTCCTTTATGTTATCTTCCTCTTCAATTATTTTTTCTCTTGATAGAGTTGGGCTATAATGTGTTGAGCTTTCATGAGTTGTTGTTTCACTTCTTTTATATCTACATCTTTCTCACCTAGATCCACTTGCCTTTCATCAATCTCCTGGGATGCACATTCAACAAAATATGTCTGAATTGTGGGTATGGGAAAACTCCTAGCAGAGGAACTGGTGTGCGATTTACTGGGAGCTTATGTCTCCTTAGTTTCATCAGTGAATCTAAGTTTTCTTCTTTTCTTCAAGGCTAGCTGACTGAGTGGTGAATTCTAAATTTCTTTTCATTTTCCCCTTTCAGCAACACCTCCTCCTTTTACCCCTAAACTATGAAATGTTGATTTCTCAGCAGAAAAGGGAGTATCTCCTTTAGGATCTAGGGAAATGTTTGTTGAAATCAAGAAGGAACCCCAGTCCCTATTTAACTTTCCAAGCTCTTCAACCACCAGCAAATTTATCAAGGAAAAATGTAATAAGCTACTCTTTGGTTAGTCAGCTTTGGCTTGGACACTACCATTTTTCCCAGGCTTCTACATAGGAAGAAGGGTAAGTTTAAGGGGTTTCTCCCAGTGAAATGCATCAGGAGCCTAATGTGGTATTGATTTACCTTGTCAAACCTACCATCACAAATAAAGTATTTCCAGATTACCCTCAAAATCTTCTCAAATGGTTCCAAAACATATTCATTGGGAATGGTGGCACCAATATTCTGATTTTTGTATTTAGGTTTGAGAAAATCAATATAACATGAAGTATCTAATGGAATACCTTTAAACCATTTCTCTTCATGCATAGGAATCTCTATCACAGTTGATATGGTTTCCTCTGACACTTGAAAAGTGACCCCTGTAATAGTTGCACTGACACCATTAAATTTAAGAGCAAATTGCTTGGCTAGCTGCGCATTATACCCTTGAACCTTTTCATAGAATATTATGCATCATGCTTGTTCAAAGGACACCCTGATCATTGGGTCTGCATTTACCAAGTTTAAATTTTGTGGCTCAAACCTCACGTCTTTCTCACTTCTTACATTCTTTATTTTTTGTTAAGAAGTTGTCATGATGTTGATATATGTCAACCTTGTGTAAACTGCAGGTGCACAACAATAGATTGCAATAACCTCTGCGCATCGAAAAAGTGAACAATAACCTTCGCCAACAAACGAGAGCAATAACCTTTGTGCAGCAAATGAGAATAGTGACTGTTGCACGGTGCGCAGAAATAGGTAGCAACAGAAAACTATGTGCAATAAAGAAATCAACGGCAGGAAACTTTGCACAACGGAAAACTTGGTGCAACAATGAATAGTAGTAGAAAACTCGGCACAACAACAAACAACAACAAAAAACTCGGCGCAACACCAAACAACAATGGGAAGCTCGACGCAGCAATAAGGATGGCAAGAGTTTATCTCAAAAGAAAGAAAGTTGATTATGTGAAAAAAAAACTCGATCCAAAAGCTAATTTGCAATGGGCTCCAAGAAAGGCTCTTGAACAATGATTGAAAGAAATGGAGGATGCTCAGCAAAAACATAGTGACAGATTTGTGTAGCGGCTAGTAGCGCATAGTATTTGCATAGCAGAGAGCTTTGGAGCTTATTGGAGAGGCTATGGATGACGCACAAGTCTTGAAGGCGATGGAGAAAAAAAAGAGGTGGCCAATATTTATGCTCGAATGGATAAGGAATGAAATTATGAAAAGGGAAGGAATATTCATAGAGACAAGATGTTTTAAGGCAAGTTAAAGATTTGCACAGTGAACTTTCGAAGCAAACTTGCGCAGCGGGTACACCTTTGAAGTTTGCAATGGTACAAATAATATGGAGTGCCATGATTTTTCCCTTTCTAACCTCATGATTAGGTGATAATGAACCATAATATCTTTTGACATGAAATTCACCCTAACCATTTGATTCGACCTTGGTACATAATTTCTCACTTTTTTACATGACTTGAGACTTAGGAAAGTAGACCTTTACAACTTGAACATGACGAACTTTACACTCTTGAATTTTTTTTTTTCCTTTGTGGTAGTCTTTTATGAAAAAGAAAATACACCCTTTAAACCAACTTATGGCTAAACCCCTTACTAAAATTTCAAGCCATTCTTTATTTGATCATTGACCTCATAAACCTTGACACACTAACTATGACTCGTCTAGGAATATCTTGAATTTCCAAAGATCATGGCATGAATTTGAAAAATTTTGGGCAAACTTCTAACTCTAGTTACAAAAATCATGGTGCTAACAGCTAGCTCCAATGGGGATGCTATCCTCCCATTGAGGTAGCAATGAACAATATACCAATTGCAGGACCATTGGGCTTTATTTAACTCAAAGACTCTAAACTGACAAACAAACTTATTTATGAGACTTTCTTGACACAACTTTGACTAAACTCAGCATAAACTTAGGGCCTTCACTTCAGGCTTCAATTTTATGTTGATTATTGAGTTGAAATGCTTCATCTGAAAATAAAATGGTTATTTACAATGAAATGGAGAGACTGGATTTTTTTTAAGCAAGATAGTGTTCGAGAAACCTGCCATTTACAAGTCCTCCACCAATGAGATCTCCATTAAACTCCTACAACAAACATGCATTGTTCCCATGGTATGCAACAATCCTGAATGGTTCTAGCCAAATATGATCAAACTACCCATGTTTCCCTTTGTCTTCATTCATTGCGTCCCACTTCAGTACCAAATCATCTACCTTGAAATCATCTTCCTTAGTATGCCAGTCAAAGGCTCTTTTCATTTTATCTCGGTTGTTAGGATATTTAGACACTTAGGAGTTATTTAAGATATAGTTGGTCTAATGTGTCATTAGGTAAAAGTGTTTTTATTAGTGTGTTTCTTTAGTATGCATTAGTATGCATTTGTAGTTAGGAAATTCGACAATCACGATATGTTCCCAACACACAGAGATCTGACGGTTCATCTTTTCCTCGATCTTAATGGCCATTGATGCGTGGCTTAACACCCGATTGGTCCATGATATCTATTTAAAGAGCATGGAGGGTAATTTTCCGATGATCAATTGTGAGAAACTCTCTTGTAAAATCTCTCTATAATATTTTTCTTTTGCATTAATAAACTGCTCCAAGTGGCCGTGTTGGATGGGTCCATGGATGTTTCCCTGTAGGGGTTTTACCACGTCAAAACATCGGTGTGTTGATCTTTGATCTGGTTTTGTGATTGGTTATTGAAGGTGTTCATCCTCTGTTGGAATACACGTGTTGTTGAACATGGTATCAGAGCATGTTTGAATACCCGCTCCTGTTGTAGATCGAGATTGTGAAGCCGAGTTGCCTCATCTTTATTTTATGTCATTTTCGTACATTTCTGGGATGAGAGGACTATTCCATTTTTTCTGGAGCGCTCATTTCAGTCAGTAACACTTTTATTTTCACTCGAAAAGGTTTTTGTTTGCCCAATATATGGTCATTTCAGTCAAATCCAGAGGTATAAAGCCTGAATACGTTTTTTTTAAATTTTTGTAGAGTATCATTTTGGTTTTATTTTGGTTTTATATTATTTATTTCTAGGTTGCTACTCTTTTATATCTGCATATTCTCTTTTCCCCATGCCTTGTGCGATCTTGGAAAATCATAAACATATAGGAAAAGGTGCATCTTCCAGGCAAGTTAACCGGGATCTAACCCTTGTTGTCATCGAGAAGCGAAATTTTTTGCTTGTGTGAAAAGAGTTTTTTTTTAGCACACTCTCCAAGGACAACAACAAAAACAACAACCCCAATCCTCTTCCTAAAACATACAATATGTTTTTCTATAACATTTTGTTAAAAGTTGTCTTATTAAGTAAGAGGCCTTGAGTTCAAGTCTCTCTTTTGTTACTTTTTTTGAAAAAACTCATGTTAAAATTGTAAAGTGTATTTCACTTCAAGTATAAAAGTGAATCACTATAAGTAGCTTTAATATTTTATTTTAGAGTTATTTATTTTGCATGAATTTTTTCTTTTATAAAGTAACTTCATTGTAAAAGTGATCCTCACTTCGCTTTATAAAAGTGAGTCACTTCATAAAGCAACTTACACCACCACATGGTCCTTTGGTTACCATTTATGCCTTTTTAAAAAGGGCATAACTCTCACATCCAAAGTCCGTTTCCAGTGCCGTGTTTTTTAAAACCGCCTAACTTTTCGAGATCTTTCCATCTAGATCATCAGTTTAAGTTTTTAAATCCATATTATCTACATATTTAATATGGCTTCTATAAGTAATCTCTTGCTTACCAGCACCAACTACTTCTAATGAAAATCACATATGGAGGATTTATTAAGAATTAAAGGCTTGTACCGGATTACCTTGGGAAAGGAAATAACACCCACTGATGTTGATAAGAAATTGAAATGGGATAATAGGAATGATGAAGCACGTGGATTAATCAGAATGTTCATCTCTCCTGATTTAAGGTTCCACCTTCAATCAATTGATCAAACCAAAGAATCTTGGGACAATATTGAATTTGTTTTTGGTAAAAACAATATTATTCGAGCACAACAGTTAGAAAATCAAGTACTAACTTTAAGTCCAAATGATGTTTCTTGCATTGAAGACTATCTATATAAGTTTAAAACACTCAGAAATTTATGTGAATAATGTAAGATAAAGATAGAAGAAGATCGTTGCATCTATCTTATTCTTTATAAGCAAGGTAGTGCATATTCTGTGTTTGTATCTACTTTTTATGCCATGTAAGAGGCTCTAGGGGCAGCTTATAAAAAACCCAGTCTTGAGAACTTTTGTGATTCTTTGATTAGAGAGCAAGATAATCTTGTACTACTTGGAGTGATCAACATTGCAGGTATCTCCAACAAATCCTTAGTTGTCCATCAGAAAGATAAAACCAAGAATCCCAAGAAGAAACATCCTTGCCACAACAACAAGCAATATGAGGGTCCCAAACCCAGTCAAAAAGCTTTCGCTCCTAATGGTGTTATCCACATTTTTGGTTATCGAGATGATATTATGATCATGTCATGATAATGGAAGATCAAACTCTTGATTAAGAACATTTTCCTGAAGAAGGTTACACTTGTCATTTTCTCAAAATCATATTTTGAAAATAGTTCGCAGGCTGCATA
>SNQJ01S0022373.1:22670-34708 GCA_010110895.2 Picea sitchensis | reverse complement strand
ATATCGTTATAATAAATCATTTAACTTTTGTATTTCATTTTTAGAACTTTTTGTTTATAGTTCCATCAAGCAAGACAAGGGTGCATACTCGAGGTCATTTCACGTGAGATATTGGATATTGGGCTCTGAGTGAAAGGTTAACCAAAACGTTTACTTACAATAGGGTAAATATTCTTCAATAGGGTAAGGATTCTTCAACACATTTATTTACAATCTTCAACACGAGTCCTTGTAAATAATGAGTCACTGACTTGATTTTGGTTTAGGTTTTTTTAGGATTCATTTCTAACCATTGGATTGTTGTGACATGTAGGTAGCGGATTGCATGTGTGTACGGTGTGCTAGGATGAGGTTTAACATAATTGAATACTCTCGACTTGGGTTCAAATCGAGGGGCTTTTGTGCTCTTAATTTGACAAGATTTTGAGAATGAGGAACATGAGTTGCCTTGAGCAGACCATGAAGCTTTATTTTGGGTTCAATAGTAGCTATACATCACGTGTGATGAGAACACACCAATAACTGGTAGGAGCATTCAAGAACTGTAGATTTGAGGCTTTAGATGAAAATACATTGGTTCAATAGTAGCTATACACCGCATGTGACGAGAACACATCAATAACTGGTAGGAGCATTCAAAAACAATAGATTTGAGACTTTAAACCAGAATACACCAATAACTTGTATAACACACTAATAATTGGTAGGTGTTACACATGATTTTGGTCACTCTAGTGGTGTCTCAATAGTGATGTATTTAGGCTCCCAACATAGACTTTTTGCCTGAGAAAACTGGCTCCTGTCTTCTTCCAAAAACATATTTTTAAGATGAGTTTGCAGGCTGCCTATGGGATAGGGTGCGAGAATCCTTCATTCTCGTAGGCCACCCACACTTAGGGTGCGAACTTCTCGCAGTCTACTCCATACATAGGGTGTAAACCTGTTTTTAAGTTTGGAAAGAAGAAGAGATCACAAAGTTTCTAGAAGGGGATCTTCTAGAAAATGAGTTGGCATTCGTATGGTTATCATTCTACCAACTTCTCAGATTTGGTGGGATCATCCTCATCCATGTAACCATCTCTCCTTCTCCTATATATTGAAAGGTTTCTCATGGAAAAGGTTAAGCAAGATTGAATGAAGAATTGGTGAAAGAATTGTGTGAAGAACCCTACTTGGAGGGAAACTTGAAGACTCTATTTGGTCTATCAAGAGGAATTGGATCTTCTTCATGCAAGTATAGAGCAAGTGTGTGCGTTGGAACCAAGGGTCACTGAAAGGAGGATGACAACATCAAGGCGATTAGGTTGTATCTTCTACTTTCAATTAATATAATAAAGCGACATGTCCCTTTCCCATAAAGTTGCTCTTACTTTATTGTGTAACTCCTTGATCATATGCATAAGTTGACATTGAATATACTTTTCTATCTTCACTTTGGTTGGTTTGGATTGTCTTGGACTTGACTTCATGAGAGCATCAGAGCGAAGCGGGAACAAGAGAGACCTAAGGAAGCGATATCAAGGTATGTCACTTATTCCTTCTCTTTAGTAGATTCAATGACTACAACTTAGGGAAAGAGTCATGTCCTATCCTGTTTTGTTCTAGATCCAGGTGGATCTAGGGAGATCTATTAGTGTCCACACCTTCTGATTTGTCTGATAACAAAATTTGTGACTCCACTGGGGATGCAACCCATTTTTTGTGGTTTTTTGTGGTTTTTCCTTGGCCATTTTCTCTTAACTTACCATTTTTTCATTTCCATCAATCTCTGAGTCTTGAGGAGACCCTGATAGACTCCCTGGGTCTAGAAGTTCCTTAAAAAAAATTGTCTTTTTTCCAAATTTTGCTTAGTTTCAGGCCTTCTTGCACTGAACCCTTCTGTAGCCTGCGAGAATCACTATAGTTCGCATCCTACTTTGTAATTCAGTGTGAACTTCTCGCACTCTGCTTGTGTTTAGCCTGTGAGAATCCTTGATTCTTGCACTGTACACCACTGCCAGCCTACGAACCCATTTGCAAATTTTTTGGATTAAGGTTTTTTGTATCTTCAGATGCCCAGATTTGTATGTGTGTTTAAAAAGAACTTATCTGGCCAGTGATTGATTTTTTCTTGACTTTGAATCTCATGAATGATTAGTCTTCGAAAATCGAAATCTTTTCTTGTTCATTTTTTCTCAACTGTTACCTCTTGACCTTTTCTTAACAAAGATATAATCTCTGGTTTTGAAATCCGAGTGCTTGTTTGGTTGGGAGCCGGTGATCTGTTTAAAAGTTGGGATTAATTGTCTTTTTCAATTGCTCATTACTTGGAAAATTGTTATCCATATGCATTTGAAGAGACTATAGTGTCTTGTCTGTTTGTTATTTTTGTTTTCATTGAAATATTAGTTTGGGTGTTGTTGGGTATTTCTTTTTCATTGGTTGCTTATTTTTTCTTAGTTCCACCACTGTTGTTTGGTTTTTAATAAAAAATTAAAGACATTTTCTCTTTTTTAAGCAACTTTTTATTCGAAAATATTGGCATTCAATTGTTGAAATAGAACGAATAGAGAATTTGCATTGTTCATGATTGATTGATATTGCATTTCAGAGAAGATCATACATCGTAGTTCACATTGTTCCAAATAACTCCTCTTTCCCTCCTGTAAATAGGATTCATCAAACAAAAATTTTGTATYATTCATTCCTATCTATGCATTGTTGGGTCAAAGTCTCACACAACATCAGTTTCATTTCCGTCTCCTTTGAGTAACAACAATCTTTAATAATATTGCGCAATTTTAAAATTCAACTAGTAACTTTTTCTAGGACTCTTTTTACACCAACATTATCTAGGCTAAAGCTTTGGAATAGGCAGTGAGACACACTCTCCAAAGCATAAAACATACAATAACATATTGTGATAAGGAGCGTCAAATTCCATTTGCAGCATTTTGTCCTAGGAAGCCCTTCTCACACAAGGGTCAAACCTGAGGTCACATTGAGATTGACAAAGTTACTCACCCTGCTTTGTTGATATCGGTGTAGAGATTGCATGTATTACGGGGGTCACTTGAAGGTATACCCACAATGATGAGTGGAAGCCTCTCAAGATGATTTTGGGCTAGATACCCTACCCTTGCATGTGGATCAGACTGTCGACTGTTCCTCCAGGCATTATTGTTGTTAGTGGTAACCTTAGTAGCCTATCTTCTTAGGGTCTTACACAAGGTGACTGTGAAGGGGAAAGTTTTCATGGTGCCTGGAATCGACGTTGGTCAAACTCACTCGGGCTCCTTGGAAGGTATACCCACGATTATGTGTGGGAGCTTGCACCAGGGTGTAAGTCCGTTAAGCAGGTTGTCAACGTAACTTTTCCACTCTAGCCCAGCCCCTTCTTGTCTTGTCATCGCGACGTTGGATTTCATCACCAACTAGTGACTTCAGAATTAGAAGGTCTTGTTTGTTGGGTTTTTCTTCCTAGATTTTTACTAGAGCATGTTGCTTGTTTACCCAAGTTGAGCATAGAATTTCCTTAGTAAGTTTCTAGCTCAATCACAATTGACCCTCCACGCCGTTCACGTAGAATGCAAGGCTTACCCCCAGAAAATATGGAAGATTCTCAACCCTTGCTTACCAACTCACCGGAGGGCTCTTATCAACAGAGTGAAGTCCGAGACATTGCCACTCCACAAGTGGAAAGAACTAACTCTCTAGAATGGTTCGGAATTACCAATTCTCGAGAAGACTTTTGGATTCATCTCGACTTCGAGAGACGTATTGTTCGAGTGAATTCTTTCGAAGATCTAGTTGTTCATTCTTCTGGATCACCAACTGGACCTTTCATAGGACCTAAGGGTCAAGATCCTTTTTGGACTACTGGCATTTTTACATGGGATCTCTTTGGCTTAGGAGAAGACATTGATATCACTATCGCACTTGAGCTGCTCAGAAAATATGATCTAGACACAATACCTTTTACTACTGCTTATTATTTTCCTGGTACAGAAGCTCCGCGAGCTGACCACATATTGACTCTCCCTCTACAAATGGTTTGTTACAAAGATACTACGAGTCTTCACACCGGGATTACCACAGCTAGCTAAGGCCCCATTGGCAACACCGATTTCTCCTAGAGTCACCCCAACACTTCCACCTGAATATCATGCATTGAATGCCTCTATTCCTGCTCCTGGCAATTCCATTCCTTCTGGGCACCATCTTCCTGGTTTCATTTCGACACTTCCTCCATCCCCTTTCAGAGTACCTCTTTCATCCTCTATTGGAGGCACTGCTCCTAGTGGCACCATTCCGTCATTCACACAAAATTACTAGATCCCTGTTGGTGGACAATTTCACCAAGGAGGCCAAACTCAACCCCCTTTTGCGGGAAAAATCCCAACCAGGACGCAACCCCCGATTGAAGGGAAACCCCCACCAAACCCACCCTATGGACAAAACATACCTCCATCCTTGGCCCAGTATTGGAATCATCTTATACAACATAATCCTCACACAACTGGGGGAAAACAACCTCAGGCTAGCTCTGTCATACCCCCTAGTATAGGCCAACCCTATCCAAGTATGTTTAATCCTATTTGGGGCTTGAATGCTCCACCCCATGCCCCTGTTCAAGGGTACAATCCTATGAATTACTTGCTTCCACACCAACAACCGAATCTACCTGGATCTTCGCATTATATGCAAACTGCTTATGGTCCCACTGGTTTACTGATGGGACTCCCCCTCCAAAGTCACTAGTACCCGCATGTGAATAGACAGTTACCTTTTTTAGCCACCTTGGACCTACTGGATCTGTCAAGACTTTTAAATGATCCAATCTGTCACTCTCCTCAATGGCCCTCCATACCAGCCAAACTACCATCCGATATACCTAAATTCAATGGTAAGCCAGGAGAGGACATGAACAATCATGTAATAAATTTTCACCTCTGGTGCTCATCCAAATCCTTAATGGATGACTCTATTTGTCTACGCCTTTTTCAGCGAACCCTCACAGGTTCCGCTGTGAAGTGGTATATAGAATTACCATGAGGTTTCTTCGCCGACTTCGACACCCTCGCTATGGCTTTCCTCACCCACTACCAGTCACCGATCTGCTATGAAACGGGGACTGAGATTTTGAGTTCTTTCAAACAAACCAAAGCCACTCATATCTCCAGTCACATTCATGAGTGGCGATGGAGACGACGTCTCATCAAACTCTAACTTCTCAATCAGTTGTTGGCATAGTGGTTCACGAAATCATTCGTGAATGAGATTGGTCATGACATTTCCATGAGTGGAGTTGTCACAGAAAAATAGACCATTAGTCATGCTCAATACCTTGACCTCGTTTACTCACAAATGGGTACTCTTTCCGACTTACTCCCTGATGCGCCTCATTCTTCTACTTCTGCCACTTCAACTACTCCTTCTACTTCTCATGCAGCCAACTGTGTGATTGGCACTTTCCATGCCCAACTACATTCCGTCCAAACCTCTAGCAACAACCCCAAACCCATTTCTTCTAATGTTCAAAATGCTCTGTCTCCTACCCCTCCCACCAACAAGACTTCTGAGGTAAATGTTGTTCAATCTACCCCCGCCGGTAAAAGAAAATCTAGAAAGAGAAAGGGTAAGAATAAGGAGGAAAAAAATAATTTGCAAGAAGAGAGAACCAAAACAACACCTGTTGATGATAGGGATAAGCGCAAACCCCAATACCCTTGTCTTATTTGTGGTGATGATCACTACACTAAGGATTTTCCACGACAATCCGAGGTTACTAATTTCCTTTAAGGGACCGTGAAACCACCCACTCTGGTCGTATTGTCACAACCCTTCCCTTCTCAACAACAGGCCCAATTGGTCATTCATGACCAACCTACCCCCTCCAATACATCCTATGAATTAATGTGTACAGGAGATTCAAAGAAAAATGATATCACACTTACCACTCGAGCCAAAGATTGTTCTTCCTCCGAAGAGAAGGTTGACGCGATACCTCCTTCGTTGGTCCAACCATATCCCATGACTCCACCTACGAATGGTCCTCTTCATCTCGAACGATTGAGCCTCGATACAGTTCTTCTCCCTTCTCCAAAGGGTGTTGTTTGACAATCGGCTTTCAATCCCCATGCACGTGCTTCCCATAACTATAGTATTATCGAAGATCTTGCCCAAGAACCATCCGCAATGTCATCCCTCGAAGTCCTCCAGAGTTTTCCTATACAACGGAAGGAACTATTGAAAGCTATTGGTGGAATCCACCCTACGGATATGAATTTAATAATTTTTTACTTGGAAGATCACATTCCAAGGTTACCCCCTCAACTCGCATTCCAAATACAAGTTATTGTCTACGACAAAAACATTTGTAGAATAGTTATTGACGAGGGTGTCTCAACGTGTGTCATGTCTATTACCTACTAGAAAGCCATCAACTCTCCTCCTTTGACTAAATCCCACAAGATGCTCAAATCCTTTAATGGCTCTGGTTTTAAGCCTTATGGTGTTTTCCCTTCATTTTCGATTATGTTGGAAGGCAAAACGGTCCAAGTTGAAGTGGAGGTCTTTGACGCTCCTCTCGATTACAAACTTCTACGTGTTCGTAGTTGGATTGATTCCATGTGCGCAGTTGTGTCGACTCTTTTCCGTGTCATGCACTTGCCCACATCAAGGAAAGGTAATTATCATCGACCAATTAGCCTTCTTTAACTCTGATGCATGTTCCAACAACATACTGTTCATTGCCAAAACCCCCCCAGATACGAGAACGTCGATGTGGGTCTTCTAAAATACTCCTTGTTAATGGGTACCTTCCCCATCACACCACCTGATGCTCCACATTCGTATGTTTCCTCAATCAACATGAACTCCACCTCTATTCACGGAACCCCTATGTCTCACGACCCATGGATGGTACCCAACCCCGACGATCATCTTCATTACGGTGACGAAATGCCTTTGAGTCTTGTCGAATCTGCCTATCAGGCCATTCAATCGGCAACCCCTTCTACCCCCTCTCTTGGTGATTTATCTCCATATCCTTTCCGCAGAATTTTTCCCACAGATGAGATGATTATGTCTGTTATGGAAGACACCCCTTGGGACGATGGACATCATCGTTACATCCTCTTTCTAGAAAAACACACCATCGAGAGCTACCAATGGATCTCGACCCCGTCAACCATTGTTGTCATTTCTACCGCTTCTGAGTCTACACACGATGTGTTTTCCGAAGGGAACTTAAGTAATATCTCACCCACCATCCCCCTTGACATATCCATCAAACCTGGAACTGTAAAAAATGTGCATATTGGAGCTTCGTGTTCCCCTGACGAAATTGTCACCTACAATTCGCTTTTCAAAGAATTTCGTGACGTCTTCCCCTGGAGCTATGAAGAAATGTCGGATATTGACCCCGACATTGTGATACATGAGATTAATACATACCCAGATGCTAAACTCGTCCGAAAACACCTTTGTCCGGTCCACCCACGTAAAGCGGCTGCTATCAAGCTTGAAGTCGAGAAACTTCTCAAAGTCGGCTTTATTTACCTAGTGGCTCTCATTGACTGGTTTTCCAATCTTTTCCCGATCGATAAGAAACAAGGCACAATCTGCATGTGCATTGATTATAGGGATATTAACAAAGCATGTCCTAAAGACAACTTTCCTACCCCTTCATCGACCAGATCGTCGACAATTGTGCCGACAGCGAAATCTTCTCTTTGATGGATGGTTTCTCCAGATATAATCAAATCAATATTGTTCTCACAGACCAACACAAAACCTCTTTTATTTGTCCTTGGGGAACTTTTGTCTATCAAAAACTTCATTTTGGTTTAAAAAATGTTGGTGCAAATTTTTAGCGTGCTATGTCTTATGCCTTCCATAATATAAAACACATCATGCAACCATATCTCGATGACTTACCCGCTCATTCCATGCGCCGTGTAGATCATCCACACCTCCGTGCCATTTTCCTTCAATGTCAGTTTTACCACATACGATTGAATCGCCACAAATGTGTTTTCTGCGTTGAATCTGACCGACTTCTAGGATTTATTGTTTCCCGTCAAAGGATCAGGGCAGATCCTTTGAAGTTTGAGGTGATTCTCAATCTCTCTCCTCCTTCTTTGCTTCGCCAGTTACAAAGTTTGCAAGGGAAGGCGAACTTTCTTCATCGTTTCATCCCAAACTATGCCGAACTAACTCTTGGATTTACGCGACTGCTCAATAAAGGGTCTGAGATCGTGTGGGATATGACTACCAACAAAGATTTTGAAGATTTGAAATTGTCTTTGACACGTACCCCACTCCTCTTCCCGCCTGATTACAGTCGCGATTATTTCCTCTACCTCGCAGCCTCGGACTACACCATCGCTATGGTTCTCACCTAGGAGGATGATTCTCATGATGAACATGTTATCTATTACTTGATTCAAAGTCTTACACCTACTGAAACCAAGTATTTACATGTTGAAAATATGGCCTTTGCAGTTGTCCAAGCAGTTCAATGTTTCTGACACTATTTCCTCTCTCGCAAGACTACAGTAATTTCTAACTGCAACCCTATGCAACACATTCTTACATGTCAACTACTAGGGGGAAAATACTCCAAATGGATTGTGATACTCCAGGAGTTTGACTTAGAATTTGAACGTGCTAAGTCCAAGAAATCCTTAGTGTTTTCCGAGTTGATATGCGACCTTCCCTACTCTGAAACAGAAAATGTAGCAGTTGATTCATTACCTGATGAATCCCTTTTCCTGATTAGTTCTGATGATCTTTGGTATGGAAATATCATCATATATATCCAAACCCAGACTTTACGACCCAATTTTTCTAGTACTGACCGTTGTCGAATATGCTACCAAGCCCGTCAGTATATTATCCTCGGTGATACTCTTTATCGTCGTGGGATTGACTCCATTTTTTTACGTTGCCTCAGGTTTGATGAAGCTGATAAAGCCCTAAATGACTGCCATTCTGGAGCTTGTGCTGGTCATATGTCTGGGTATGCTACTGCCTAGAAGATCTTGCGAGAAGGGTATTTTTGGCCTTCTTTATTTAACGATTGTATAATTGCTATTTGAAAATGCCACGCTTGCCAGACCTACAACAATAAAATATTGTCACACCCTGCTCCTCTTCATCCTGTGGTCTCCGTTGGTCCTTTTGCGAAATGGGGTATTGATTTCATGACATGTCACCCTCACTCGACCGAGGGGCATGAATACATTATTGTAGCCATAGATTATTTTACGAAATCGGCCAAGGTGATGCCAACATTTGACAACACCAGAAAGACCACAACATTATTCATATTCAATCACATCATAGCTCATTTTGGTGTTTCTCAGGCTATCGTTACTGATCATGGTAGCCACTTTAGAAACTTCATGATGTCCGAACTCACTGAAAAGTTGGGTGTTTTCCATGAAAACTCAACACCCTATTACCCACAAGCCAACGACCAAGTCGAAGCAATTAACAAAGTCCTCATTACCATGCTTTGACGAATGATAGGGATTCACAAAACGAGTTGGCACACGATGTTGTTTTCAACATTGTGGGCTTACTGGACATCCGTTAAGTTTGCCACCATGTTTAGACCATTCCAATTAGTCTATGGTCTAGAAGCCATCTTTCCTATTGAATGTGAGATACCCTCCCTAAAACTAGTCGTTGAAATCCTCCCAAACACTTATGTTGAAGAAGAACGTCTATTGTAGCTCATGTGATTAGACGAAACTCGTCACAACACCATTCTAGTCATAGAAGCCCAGAAGAAATACGTCAAAGCCCAATACGACAAACATGTCAAGCCTTGCGTTTTCTCCGAAGGTGATCTAGTTCTTCTTTACGAACAAGATAGGGATATGCTAGGAGCAGGAAAATTTGAAGCTATGTGGCAAGGTCCTTATATCGTTAGACGAGTTTTGGAGAAAGGAGATTACGAGTTAGTGGATTACGATGGTATCCCTTTGAGTGAACCCAGAAATGGGTTGTACTTAAAGAAGTGTTATGCCTAAGATCACCTGTGCATGAGTTCTTGTATTTTATTGTACCATATTGTTTGTGTGTTACTGTAATATGCTTTTTCATTATCTGTTCTCTGCCCTTAACCGCTTATGTTATATTGTGTTTGGTTTCCAGATGTCGGAGTCTTCACTACCCCACATTGGCTTCACTGATGGCGCTAGCCGTGGTACTCAAAACCTTTCTCCTACTGCTTGGAAAATTTACGCCCCTATAAATGAACTTATCACTCTACGAGGTGTGTGTCTTGGTCGTGCGACCAACAATATTGCAAAGTATAGCACCGTCATCGAATTGTTGATTGATGTTATTTCCCTCAGTATCAGCGACTTGGTTGTACGACTTGATTCTCAGCTAGTAGTACTACAACTAAATAATGTCTATGCTATTCGAAGTCCTACTTTATTACGGGTATATTTACGAATTCGCCTTTTGGAACGTTATTTTGATTATATTGAGTATCAACACATTCCTAGATGTCTAAATACATTGACTAATGCATTAACTAACTATGTTTTAGACAGACATTTGGGCCATTTATAAACCAATCACATCACATGTATCACACAACACAAGATAAGCTGGTAGAAGCCATATATATGTATATAACGATCAAAAGTTTTTACAAAAGAATTATGTCCAAGGACCAAAATCTCAAAATGTGAAGCTCATAGCTTCTACAAAATAGCATCATGGGTGATGCTCACGATAACACACAACTGCTCGGGCCACCCTACGAAGGATTAGACTAATAGACTCTTACACGCCCACAGTATGGTGTTGATAACGTCTAGGGATCTCTCCAATAGCCATATCTGGGATGTCAGCGGTCAACCCCTCCAAGTTTTTCTCCACTGCCTCATAGTCTTCGGTATCGCATCGCGCYATTGGAGCTGCCTCTCCTCACTTTTGAATATGAGATGTTCCTATAGGTCGACATGGCCCCACATCTGTGTCATCAAAAATAGATTTTTGATTAGTTCTTGGACAAATATAAAAACATTTTATATGATTAAAATTACAAAAAAAATTAAAAAGAACAAAATGTGTACTTCTTACCTAAATCACCCCACTAAGCATTCTCAGGTAGGGCCAAATATGGATCCCCTCGGAAATCCAAACTAGTGTATGCGTAGTCATCAATCATCATCATTTGGGGCTGCAACTAGTCAAAAAATGAATCATTGTACTTGATGATGGGCCCAGCTATTTGTCGGGCCATGAGGTTGCACCACCTTAGCATCCTCCGATCCTGTGGGGTCGGTAAACCCCAATCAACCTATAATCTCAACAATGCGACCCTCTCTAGGAATAAGGACACCAAAAGTGATATGTACCCAAACTGCTTCAAGTTGCCCCTTCTGCACTTTGTCAATTGCCTCTTCATACTAGAGAGAACTGCATCTGACCAGTTGAAGACTCGAGGCTCTGTACACTCTATGGTGTATTAGAAGTAGCTCTGGAGAGCCATGTGTGGAGCCGTGCTCCTAGCTATGCATGTTATAGTGAACAAGATGGTTCGTAGGGTCAAGTCTTGGACCCCCCAAATAGCAACCTTTCCCTTGCTTCTTTCTGCCTCAGGAACACGGTATTGGCCAAAATACTCACTCATAGGGAGTCTGCGACCTCAGCCACCAATCAAGCTAGCATGGTACCCACGCCCTGATAACCCTGTTAGAAAATAGATATCCTTGATATCTAAGGTCAACATGTGGACTCCCACGTGAAACAACTGTTGGTCCACATCCCACATATGAACCAGGTATTCCAACAATCTGAGTTGGGCCCTCATGCTCGAAATCCTGAAGAATTTTAGGAGCCCACAGTGTCGGAGGGCAGCGACAGTACCCGGGTCATTCCCAACAGTGGCATCCTCCTCCTCATGTTCTCTTTCTCGCTACTCTAGCATTTTGATGGTCAAATGCCTGCATAAGAACCATAAGAGAAGGGTCAGAAACTTATTTCAAACCTTGGCATAATTTTTATTGAGCAATCTGTTGGGGACCTAT
>SNQJ01S0022372.1:106479-118511 GCA_010110895.2 Picea sitchensis | reverse complement strand
GAAAGCTTAAAAGAGATAAATAGATTCCAACGTAAACATAAGCTTTAAACCATCACATTTAATCCATGAATACCATAAGTGTATCAAATGCTTAACAGTTAAACTTAAAACTTATGAGATTAAACCATTAGCACACTAAGCATAAATGTATAAAGCATTAAACCATCATCATCAAGCCCATAAGCATCAAAGATTAAACATATGAAATAAAACTAGGCTGTGAGCTAGGCTAGGCCGTGAGCATCATCCAAGTGTGTGTGTTTAGTGTATAAGCAATTGTAACCATAAACATGTAAATCAAACTAAACCACCAATCACTATGTTTAAGATGCTGTTAATCCAAATTAAGTTGTGAGCACTTTAGGTGTGTGAAACTGTGTTTGTGTTGACAGTAAGACAATGGACAGTCAGAGCTCTAGGACCAAGAACAACTACCTTTTAGTCCATATATTATATGCACTTAGGAGATAAGCGTTGAACTATTAAAGGGCAGCTTAAGTGTGTTAAGTGAGTGTATGTTTATGACAGCAAAATAGATAACGAACAGTTAAAACTCAGGAACCATAAACAACAACCTTTAAATCTGCTATCAATGTACTTGAGATCTGGGTATTAAACCATGTAAATAGCAGTTTAAATGTACGTAAAGTATGTGCTTGCTAGAGGATAAAGATCAGTCAGAGTATCAGAAACATAAACAGCAACTCATAGGTCAAGTATTAGATATCTTAAGCCAAAATTATTATGTACTCAAACGTCTAAACCAACACCACAATGAAGTTACTTGTAAGATACTAAGAGATTAGATCATTAACCAATATGTGCTATGCTAGCAACTAGACATAAGACTGAACTTCAAAGCAATGGATGTTTGAATCATAAGGTGTGAGGTGTTGCAATGTGTTAGCAAGCAGTTATTAGGATTATGAAAGCTTAAACAACTACAAGATTTAGATTGTTAGCATATGTATTAAGCATTCAAATTAAGACAAGACCACCTACCATGCATTCAAAATATATGATCAAACAAACCTCAAGCAATGTAGGTAACTAACTCACTAACATGTGTTTGTTATGTGCAGCAATAGGAGACCAAGGCCGTGAGCACAAGGTAAGCAGACTGCTGTTGTGAGATGAGGCCGTGGGCAAAGACAGCCCAACTAGGCCGAGAGCACAAAGGAGCTAAGCTATGTGCCAAAAGGGGTAAGGCCGTGAGCTATTTAAGCTGGGCCGTGAGCAAACTAGGTGCCAAGGGCACTTAGGCCGTGAGCTTAGAAGGCTAGGCCGTGGGTTTAGGATGTGCCTCCTAAGAGGGCCTCAAAACAAGTGCTTAGTATTAGATTTAGGAAAGATTTAAAACCCTAAGCAATGNAAACAAGAAATTTCTTCGCTCACCTTAGTTTGTATGGAAGCTAGAAACAACCTCTGGAAGGTTTTATTCACTCCATTAGCCACCTCCCTGCCCTTATGTGGGGCTTTCCTTTGTCCATTGCTTTGAGCAATGAGGTCTTCATGATATCTTGGATTTAAAGCACATGCCGAAGTGTGCAATGGAGTGTTAAAAGTAAAACCATCCACCTTTATATAATGATGGAACTCATAGCTCTACAAAATCAACATCAACAAAAAGAAGAACATAAGCCTCTTGTGTAATAATTTCCATGGTTTTTTCAACAATGGTATTCATGCCATCATAAATCTCTCCCAAGAAAGGTTTGTCCGTGTCTGTTTGTCGCAGAATCTCAAATGCAGGTAATGTGAACTTGAGCAATAAATCTATCTTACTCCACCAATCCTCATCAATCAACAACCTGTGAATCATACTTCCCCTCACCTAATTTGCATGTCTCTCCTTGATGCAATTCACACTCACCACCATACTCACCAATGCGGATTTGACCTTAGGAAGGCGATGCAACATGATGAAGTTTGAGGCATATGTTGGCTTAGCAACTTTGAGTGTTGAGAATGTAGCAAGGAAGGTCTTCCACTAGATTGCAACGTCCTAGCATGGTGGGGGACAATGAAACACATGCCAAGTTGATTATTTATTTTTTTCTAAGGTCCAACTTAGGAAAAGGACCGTTGATGTGTTATATTCTTTAGTTGACTTTATAGAGCACCTTTTCTAAGGTTTAAGTGAAAAATAATTTAAGTTGTGGTCTTTTAATCTTGACCATTCATCTCATCATGAGGGAGAGAGTTAATCTCAGCCCTTAATCATTTTGGGATTAGGGTTTCACTTGCTCATGGAGGTATAAGGAAATCGATTTGGCTAGGAGGGCGCATTATTCATCTGAGAGAGAGGGCGAACTTCATTGGTGTGAAGAGATTTACCCAAGGGTTTGTTGGACAGGAATTGCAGGGAGACAGAGGAGGTCATTTGCTAAGTGGATTGATTCACATCTTCAACATTTTGTGGAGGTTACACTACAGATCCGAGAGGGCCGTACATGGTGATGCAAACTTGATGCAGGGATCCGTACCATAGCGTAGAGGCTTATGATTTGTCATTTTTTGAGTCGTTCTGGCTTGTAGAATTTGTGGGGAGGCCGTACGAATTGCTGGGGAAGGGTTACACTGGGGTTTACTCAACCAATATTGAGGATCAACTCATTTTGTAAGAGATCTGTATATTTTCCTGTTGAAATAATAAAATCCACAAATCTATTGCACTGGTTTTCCCTCCGGGGTTTTTCCAGGGACTATTGTCCAAAATACTTGTGTATGTGTGATGTGATTGTTATTGTCTTTTACATTGTTTCTGGTTATTATTTCTGCTGTGTATAATTTATTTGTGAAAGAAAAACTTGGTGTAATCATTTATAAGTGTAATTTAATTGGTTTAATGAACTGGGTTTAGAGAAATTTCACATTGAGCAACTCCAGTTTGGAGTATTCTTGATATATTGCTTGAGATTTGTGGTGGTTGGTGATAAATTTTATGATCTCCCTAATTTGCCATGTGATTTCCTTAATCCATGGAGTTTAGCGTCAATCTCTTCTAAAATCAAATTTAAATTATGGGCAATGCAAGGAGTCCAAAAAAATGTGATTATATCTACCCTCAACAACCAAGCCCGCGACTTTGCAAAGAAGGGCATTGTATGTGATAACTTGCACCACAGTGGCTGGGCCTACTTGCTCAATAGCAACAATTAAAATTTCAACAATGAAATTACTATCTTTTACTTTACCTAAACAATCTTCCCCTTTTAAGAGCATTATTACTTTTGGTGATGTTGCAATGACATTGATCCATGGCCTATGCTTTGTATTTGTCTATCCATTCTTAATGGAAACCCCCTAGCTACTCCATGAGCTATGAATTGGTCTTAAAACATCCTGAAGAAGTTGCTTCTCTTTCTTGAGCAAAACTGTTCGGACTTTTGTTAGTTTGGTCCCTTAAAACCTTGAGGGGCTGTGTTAATTGCCTTCACCAAATCCTGCCAATTGGGAGACCGAACCACATTAAAAGGGATACCTCAAGCATAGATTCCCCTTTCCATTCTTGTCTTAGCTTCTTCACTCCCTTGAATATGAGCATTTTCACCAATCTGCTTTCTTGAATCGCAGTTGGAGGTTTTGATGACTCTTCTTCAACCTGTGCCGCCCTCCTCTTTATTGCTTCATGGACAATTCTTGGCTCATTGTTAGCAACAAGGCGAGTATTGCTACCAATATTGCTTCTTTTCTCTTTTACTTTTTGAGCATCATTATGCTCTTTCTCAAATTTGGCCCACCTATGGATTTCTGGTATGTGCACAAACATCAACACCGGATCCCCCTTCATTCAAAATATGAGCCTTCACTCTTGTGTAAGAGCCCTTGTAGATTTTTTCATTTTTCCATAAATTACACCTCCATTCACATGAACCCCCACTGCCCATTTGTTTGAGCTTGGTACCATACTTCCAAAGATAGTATTCTTGTTGCCTGCTTGGTTTCGCAGGGCTAGGGAAATGAGAAATGACACTTTCTGAAGCCATGAATGCTGAAGAAACAAGAGAGAATTCTACTGACCAAAGAAAAGGCTGCCTACAACGCTCTTCTTGCTGCCCACAACTGTGCTCTTTGCCCACAACCGTCCTCTTGTTGGAAATGCACCAAAGCTTTCTCTTAATGCTCCAAAACACAAGTAAAATGCTTGCTGCTGCTGGAGGAAGCTCTGCTTGTTGAAGAAAGTGTGAGGAATGAGTGAAATGAAGTGGTTTCTTATAGGAAAAGAGAATTTGCTAGGGTTTCTAGAGAGTTCTATTTTTTTCTTCAAATGAATGCAAGAATTAAATAAGCCGTTTTAGAAACTAATTACATGTTATTGTATCTTCATTAGTCATAGATTAAGGGATTTTAGGCTGTGTATGGATCCCACACCCCTCATGGGTGCTTGGGTGGGCCCAGGCAATTAAAAAGATGTGCTGAAATGCCATACAAACATGCTGAAAATGAGTGGGCCGTAACATATGGTGTTTTCAAATCGTGAAACAACGTATGGTATGGCCCAAGCCGTTTCCTGGGTGTTTTGTACCCATTTTTGCATTTTAGTATGTTTTGGTACTGAAATGGGCCCCAGATATGCATTTCTTGCAACTTAGGTGCATGGGCATTGATCTGGTTCGCAGACAAGAAAGTCTTGAAAATGAAGGAGAAGAAAGCGGTCGATAGGTTTCGGTAGTCCTAATTCTCTGGCCATACACTTCGTAATTATCATGTGCCATTGCTTGAGCCCGGCTCATGGGAGGATTAGACCGACAAAATAAGCAATCAATATGGTTTCTAATATCACACTTGACCTGCTCAACAACAGATCAGTTTAATACAGTATCAGGTTTTGGAGGTTTACCTTGTTTTATATCTTTGGCATAAATTCTTGACTTGATTCCTTGGTGGTGCCATCCTGCATGAATAGTTCCAGCACAGTTATCACAGGGTTACCAGAGATATTATTATTTTACATCATACTATTCAAGTCAAATAGCTCTATGAGCCCCAAAGGACACCGATAGATCTGAAGGCAAATAGCTCAATGAGCCCCTAGGGCAACAATCAAGCTGTAAGGCCAGTACAATTGCAGGGCAAGTAAGTTAATGCAAGGATTACAGAGTAAATTCAACAGAATCTAAAGACCTTGAAACATGAAATCTCAAGATTGATGTTAGGTTTCACATCTTTTTCTTTAAAAAAAATCCCTCTCGGGAGCTGTATTTGCATTATGGACAACTAAATAAATATAAAAATCCAATTGGTCCAAATTATGTCTAGTGTACCTAAAATAGACTATATATTGATCTGCATTGATCTTCTCATCTTTGCCCATCATTCTGTGGTTTCTTGAAAATTTTAGTACATCTCCAATTCTCATCTTTAAAAGTCCCCGATTTCAGTGTTCTTATGTTCTAGTTCAAGCTGAGGATGCTTTCTTTTGACATCTGCATGTGCTGTTATGATTCATTCGAGGTGTTACCCCCATATACTAGGGGTAACTATGGAGATCATGTCTCGAGGCCCACAAGTAGCAGACATGGCGTGCCGAGAGTCAAATTGACTAGCAATGCCCCACAAGGCCCCTCCTATTCATTGATGCGCCATCATACATCACCAGCAGCAGAGTAACATCCATCACACCGGCTTGGCCCCAGAGGACAACAGGTCTTGCTTCAAGAGGTAATAAGTCCGGTATCATGGTAAGTGTCACTCTGATAATTGAAGCATTTGAACATGTTGCAAATAATTCTTTCTTGATTACAAAACGTTTGGAAATTATACTCTTTTCCTTATTTAACCTTGGTGGGTGTCATTTCATCTGAATAAGTTGGTCACCCTTGGCGATGGGGTGCTACTGGGGGTTCCTTGAAGAGTCATCCTCCATTCCCGATCATAATTATCACCTTCCATGCTCTTTCCATTCCGTTTCCTCATCTTTTGGGATTTTCGGGTGCACTGACCCAAGAAGGGATTGTACCTCATTTCATGGGAAGAGGGCTGAAGGCCTAGAGGGAATGTAGCTGGCAAAAGATAAAAGCCAAAATTATAACCTTCTAGATGCTCGCCCAAGGAGGTCTTGAGAACGATGAAACGTTTCTCCTAAAAAATCAAAGACGTGCAAGAAAACATTTTCATATTATATAGACGTCCCACTTGCTGAAGGATCTACACAAGTGCGTTACAACCTTTGCTTTACCCCTATGGCACTCTGTGTACCTCTCCCTTCAAGTGACATTATGGTACTGCCTCCCAAGTCTTATGGTACCCATTTGGAGTACCCAATTGTTTTGGACTTTAACTAATTAATGTCATATAAATGGGCTTGGAAAAATGATGCATTGAAAACGAAGGTGCAACACACCCTCTACAAAGGAACCCATAAATGAAACACTACGAACCCCTGTATGTCATGAACCCCATGCCCAAAAGTCTTACCCCCATCCACTTCATCTTCTTTACATGACTTAGATGGGTTTCTCTTGGAAAACCACCCTTGACCTGAGGACTGACTGGCCCAATAGGACGCCTTGACACCCCTCCCACACCTAAATTTGATAAATTGTATAACGTCTTTGAGCATTTGTTTAGTTTGAAAAGGGGGCTTTGATGCACATGTTCGGGTGGTTTGATTGTTAGATGTGGATTACTTGGCATGATTCTTGTGACTTATGGACCCTTGGAGGGCGTACTTGTTTGTCTTTGCAGGACCTTGCCTGGTGGATAGGTATTCATGAGGAGATGACTTGTTCGGACCTTCATGGGGGCTTTGGAGCCCAATGATGGATGTAGAGACCCCAAGTCTAGGGCGAGCTTGTGATCACCAGTTGCACCTTGAAGAAGGAGGTTGTTGCCTTGGAGGCACTCTGGCTTGGCCGGGAGACTAGCTCCCATCCTTCTCCACTTGGACGCTAGCCTTTGGAGGCTTAAATGTCACTCTACTAGCCCATGACGTCACTAGGGGTTGATGATGATGATATTTCGGTGGAAGGACACCTGGCATAATGTTGTGGCACGTGTGGGTGATATTTGGGCTTTGGAGGCCCCAACGTTTCACTCTCCAGCCCCAACGTTACCTTGTGGGAGCCAAATGTCATTCTAGAAGGGCATGACGTCACCCTTTAAGGGGTTTTCCATGTAATTTTATTAAAATTAGATTTTAAAGGGCAATTTTACAAGGTCGGCCCTGTTATATTTTTAAGTTGACATTTTTGGGGAAAAAGGTCATAAATAGACCTCATATCTCATTTTTAGATCATAACCCACCTCTCACAAGAGGGAGGACTGAAAGTTTCTCCCTAGAGGCATTATTGGCTGAAATTACTAAGGTGCACCACTTGGAGACTTTGTTATGGATGTTTTTTTGATGATTTTTGGTGGAAATTTCTGCAAGTAGGTGTTTATTGCTTGATTATTCTTGGTGAAGTAAGTAAAATCTGCAATTTCTCTTCATGCTTTGAATGGTTATGGTATATTTTACTTGTTCATATTTAAGATTATGAAATTGCTTGCTCTTAAACCCTAGTAGAGGGACATAAAGTGMTTCTTCCTCTCTCTAGTCTTTTCCACTTGTTAATTGTCAAAAGGATCTTGTCTAGATAGGCTTCTAAAGCCCTAAAGTGCTAGCACTTTAGAAGTTTGTTCTAGAACTTATTGCAAATATTTTTCAAGAGTCTAAGGAGGGAAGGATTCACTAGGGCCTAATAGTGTTTACACTCTAGTGAATTCATCTTTGAAGACTTGAATGCTTGAGGCCTTGAAGTGCCAACACCTCTAGCATTTATTTCTTTGTCCTTTGACCACTATTATCATTTATTTCTCCAAGTTATTTGCTGCTGTTGTAATTGACTCCACAAGGCCAAAAGGCACTGATTTCTGCTTGCTCTTGTTGAAGGATTTGATCAAAACAAGTCTTACACTCTCTTCTTTGAAGCTTATACTAACATCTCCTAACCCTAACTTAGTGGCTGTTGCAAAACACTTCTACATCCACCATACTAACTGCTGTAATTTTCTGCAAACACTAACCTAACTCATAGCTAACTCACCCAGAATTTGCTTGTGACAATTGATAATCAAACTACATAATAAATGCTAAGTTTTCACTGTCTTTTCAAGCATTTCTGAAGTGTTTCTCTTGCAGCTGTTACAAATTATCATTTGCTGTTGTAAACTTTACTATTACTGCAATTTATATCAGCTAGCTTATATTCACATTGTCTATCGTCTTTTGAGGCTTTACTATCATTTTTGTACTTGAAACTGCCATATATATGCTCTATTGTTCTTGTTCTGGGCAGGTACACAAATTGATCTTCGTTTGCCTCAATTTCTCAGACATTGACCTTGTGACTTTGGTGACCAGTGAGAGGGGGGATAAACTTGATCATAACCTTAGCTTTCGAACCCTTTAGGTTACCGGGGACGCCTCCCTTGGGATAAACCTTGCCTATCCCTAAAACGTGGGGATTTCCTATTAAGGTGACAGTGATAGTTATCCTGTAGTTACGCCAATCTCCCCTACTTGTCTTGGGCTTTGGACAAGTACAAATTGTGCGATAACACAAGGCATGTCCTTGACCACATCTTTCCTCCCAAATAATCTTTAGTTGGCATTACTTGCTCCATCTGTCCTAAAGTATTTGTACATTTTTGAAATCAAGTTTTTCGTTTCACTTCGCTTAAATTTTGTTGCCGGTGGTCGGTTTTTAAAATTCTGTAGCTCCCATTCAGTTACCAACATACCAACACTCCATTGTTCTCTTTATTTTTTTTCTGCCCATGGGACAAAATTTGCTTTTGATGTACATTTAAGTTTTCGAACATCACTGGATTCTTCAAAATCTGTTTTTCTGCTTTTTCATATAGCCCTCCAAGTCTAAACTTTGGAGTTCTTTCAGCCAAAGAAAAATTGCAAAATGTTGAACTTTTGATGCTTATTGCAAAGTGTTGAATCATTTAGCTTTCTCAGTGTATAATACTTTGAATGAGGTGGACAGTGGATATGCAGTGGCTTTTTTTACAGTTTCTCATGGTTGTAAATTCTAATGATTATTCACAAATGATATGATAGAAACAAAGTGATCTATGTTTATTCAAATTGCTATTAGGGTCTCCATGCTATCATGTAGGTTGTTTGATAATTATGGACAAACCCCAATGCTTGATTTAATGATCTTCTTCCTGTTCAACTACATGCAGAAGTTTCATCTTTGCAAGCACAAGACGTGCGGGAGGAAACAGCATCATTCAGTGGTGGGGAAGACCTCACAGAGAAAGTTGCTTCAAGTTTTTGTGAAGGTAATCGCCAAGAATCAAAGTCGTGGAGAAAATTTGCTAAAAAACGCTTAAAACGTACCAGGGTAAATGAAGAAGAGGGACCAACATGGGTTGAGTTTAAAATTGAAAAATTGCTGTCAAGTAGAGGAGCTCTGGAAAGACGTTCTACAGGTGTGAGGATAATGGAGGAAGGCCTAACTAAAAATGTAAAAGCTGAAGATGGTTATATATCTTCAGTACTCCCAGATAAGAATTTGAAAATTTCAGGACCTAGCCATAAGGGTGAGCATCTCTTTCAGGATGTTATTATTATTGAGGACGACGATGATGACAATGATGAGAATGCTGATGGTGTTAGTGAATTGAATCTGGAGGATTTGACTTCAGATAGTGAAGGAGACCATGATGACGCATTAACTTTAGAAAGTGATGCTAGCTCAAGTGAAAATCCAAGATCCATTTCCTCCCAGTCCATAGGGCAGAGGGTCGACCACAATGTGCATCCAATTTCTAGTTCTGACCCCACAAATTATTTTAACAAAAAAGATGAATCTCAAATATTTGAGACAGGTAACCTATTTACATCATTAAGAAGTATGAAAAGAATCCATAGGCAAAAGTCATCAGGAAAAGAGCCTGCTGGTCATTATACAGATGTATCTGAAAGTGCGACAAGTTCAGATGGTAATAGTTCAGAGTGTGAAATCATGGAAGGGTCTTGTGGAAAAATTCGTCAACAATGGGAAGCAGCAGCATTAAAAAAACGAGTTGCTCAGGGTGTCAAATTTAGAAGATATGTGGTTGAGGAGGAGGCTAGTGCTTCTGGTTCCAATCTTGAACCAAATAGTCTTTTCAGGGAATTTGAGCGAGAAGGTAAGGAGAGGCCCGATGGTAATTTACAAGATCACTATGTTGATCACTGTTCAACAGATCCCCCCGATCTTGCAAGTACTAGTGGCATAATTTATACATCAGGTCAGGAGGATGTGACCAGCCCTATAACCATGAATAAGTCCGAGATACCAAATTCTGGTGTTGAGACCTCTGATGGAGTTTCACTTGGTCAATCTACAAATACAGTTGAGGTGAAGCCACTGAGAGAGGAAATGGAATGTGATCAGAACAGTTTTGGAATGAAGATGAAAGAAGTTATGGAATTTGTTCATCCAAAATCTCGTCAGGGGGCAAAAAAGAGTCTGAAGTCCACTTCTGGTGAAGCCAAAAAAGACTCTGCAGTGATGGAAAAAATAAATGTATGGGAAGGAGATCGCGAGAAGCTGAAAAAAACTGCAGAATTCAAACATGCTGAACAAGAAGAATGGGCACGGAGGCACTTGGAGCTGCAGCGTCAGGTTTGCATTCTTGTTCAGCTGGGTTTCTTCTTCTATATTTTGGCGGCTCACTTTTCTTGTTTCTTGTATTTACTATTTATAGATTAAAATTGGTTGAATTGTCATGTATGGAAGCATTGCTGTAATTTTATTCATCTGCTGCCATCTCAGTGTAACAGCTAAAGTTTGAATATCATTGCAAGAACACCAGTGTTGTCAAGCCCTCCCAATGAAAGAGTGAATATAGTATTGATATGTAGGATTGAACCATATCCTGTGGCATGGTTATATGGTTATTGTCAAGTGGCATGGTTATGGTTATTTTTATTGTAAGAAACAGTCTATGCACGATTAGGAAGATTGAAATTATATTATTTTTCATGGATTACCAAAAACGGCCAATGGGACTATGGAGAATATCATGCTAAGAAGCAGGATAAAATGTATTGAGCTAAAAAGGGAAAACTAGAATATATAAATTGGACAGCACGTACTTGTGAAGTAACTCATTGAGGCTACACAGGTAGTGAACCTAGGGAGAGAGTGCACTGGATTTTGGCCAATTATGTCAATATCCATCATCAAGACTGTGAATATCTTAGGGCTTGTTGATGATGTTTTCTACTATTTTTATCATTCTAGATGGCTTAGGGTAGCCTTCTTTTATTTAATATTTTGTTTTAGATAGAGTGGAGTTGCCTTTTGCACTCCCTGCATTGGCGATGCATGATGTAAACATAGTTCCATTGGCTGTCGTCAATCATAAGTGGACATGGAGGTATGCAAAGAAAGAGAGGTGGAGGGAGAAGAAACATTCCTATCATCCTCCATCATTGTGAAGGAGCTGATACGGCCCTTATACAAATAGTTGGACCGTGATTTTGCAACCCTATAGGAACCTTTCTAGTTGTTGGGCATTTGTGACAAAGGTTAATGATTGGGAAAAAGGATGGGATCTATTGTATTTTATGTATCATGTCTCTCCTTCGTTTAATATGTATTGCCTATTATCATGTATTCTTCCTAGCTTGATAGGGGACAACTATGAAGGAAGAGTTGCCAAAAGTTGGAACAACTCTATGGTCCTCATTGGATATGATGGTGGTTAGAGCCTATTACGAACATTAAAATATATGTAGGCCTATGATACCCTTTATAATTAATAATTAAATAGAGATGACCTACTCCAAAAGGCGTGACCCTTCGTTTTGTGGCCCTCACATGTATATTTAAATTTTAAACATACATCGCCCCTCCTTGTAAATCATGAATTCATATTTTGATATTGTTGCCGTCTTTATACACACTTGCAAACGTGAGCTAAGTCCTGCTCACTTAGTGTGTCCTCAGAGGCACAATGCCTAGGTTCAAAGTCCACGCTGTCACTTTGACTTGAACCTCTTCCGTCTAGGCTAACTCCTAGGGAAGCCAAGGGGAGTA
>SNQJ01S0022371.1:77767-89883 GCA_010110895.2 Picea sitchensis | reverse complement strand
AATGCAAAGAACACAATGCAACGAAAACCCCGATTTCGCGATATACGATTTTGCGATGTAATAGCAGCCGTTAAAGTTAGAAGTGATCTAGACCATTGATTATCTGCATGGAGTATCGGGGATCGGGACTTTGAATTGACAAATTCACTTGACATCAGAAACCCCGATTTCGCGATATGCGATATCGCGACTCAATCGTAGCAGTTGAGCCAAGGTCATACCTGGACCGTTGATCACAGCTCGTGTCGGAGTTTCGCAAATCGCGATTTGGAAATGACAAGAACTTTGAACGTTAGAAATGCCGAAATCGCGATATGCGATATTGCGCTTCAATCGTAGCCATCAAGTCAAGCTCAAATCTGGACCGTTGATCTTATACCATATCGGAATTTCGCGAATCGGGATATGGTAAGGATTGCAACATGAATAATGAATTCACGATATGCGAAATCGTGAAAGCACCTTCTTTCATAAAGCCTTGGTCAAAGCCCTTGGCCACGGGAAGAGAAGAATTTAGTCCAGATAAGCTCCATTTCAAAGTTTCGGAGATCGCGATGTGGGAAATCCCGATTGGATATGAACCGTTGGATCAAGTATTGATCGGAGGGTCACTGTTCTCTCTCACAGTTAACTACTGAGTTTGGATTCTGTTAGTGAAACAGACTCATGATGACGAATCAGTTAGCATTTCAGTTGATGATTCAGTTACTTAGACATCTGTCATCTTTTTGCCTAAGGAATTGGGAAGTTAAACCGTCATGTTCGAGTGTATAAAGCAAGATGAATCAGACTGTGTGGGGTTCGTGGTTCTACAAGTGAAAAAGGATGAAACTGGGAGAATAGATAATAAGAGCATGCACAGTAGGAGATTGAGGATATGTGAAGTATGAGATGAAATACAGAGAAGAAGAATAGAACGAGTTGAAGAAGAGAAGAATGAGAGCACGTGTTGATGAAAAACATACCTGTTGAATAGGTAGAGGAAGAGAAGACCAGCAGAACAGCGTGCAGAAGACCAGAGGTACAGAACAAAGAAAGATGGGTAAGAATTGTTTTATCTGTAAAGTTGAATTCTTTATTAACCATTGATATTTTAGGGAGGTTGGGAGGTGCTCGGGAGGACTGTTGTCCTCAGAGGTTCAAGTGGGAGCTTGAACACAGGAAGTTGTAGCTTCCATCTGGTTGTAGCCAAAGAAACCAGGGAGGCAGGGTGGTGCTAGGGAGAACAAGTGTTCTTTGTTATACAGGTTGTAGCCTGTGTAACTGGAAGTTGGTGCTTCCATCCAGTTGGTGCTNGCAGAGGAGAGTCTGAATGGTCGAATGCAGAGGAGAGTTGAGTCTGAATGCATGTGTTGCCATCAATGCCAAAGGGGGAGATTGTTGGCAAATATTGAACAAGTAGCGAATGCATGCGGATGGTTGTTGTCATTGATGGTAAGTTTGCAGACAGCGAATGGTTGTTGACATTGATGAGTTTGTATCAGACAGATTGCAACAAGACCATGGTTCAATCATAACCATTGAATCCAAAATGAATATGGATCGTAGTTTACAGTCCTTGCCGAAGAGAGGATCTGAGCCGTCAGATCGGAAGCTAATACCCGTCAGCCGTCAGATCTGCAAAATCTCCGAGGGAGATAAGCCATCGGGAATCGAAGTTTCATGAGTCCCGTGAACAATTACAATAGAAACCCCGAAATCGCGATGAAATAAATCCCGACTGAATCTGAACCATCTGATCAACATGTGATCTAGATTGTCGATCCAACTCACAACAGCAGACCACGTCAGCTAGGGACACATGGCACAACCAGGTAATGATAGGTGTCAGGCAGATTCAACACTTTAGGCACATGTAAGTCACGAATCAGAGTGACACGTGGAAGAATTTAACACGTGTCAAACCATGAGTGACGTCAGCAGTGTATCGGGGATCGGGACTTTGAAATGTCCAATTCACTCGACAACGAAAACCCTGAAATTGAGATATGTGATTTCGCGATTTGATCACAGTCGTTAAAGAAAGAATGAGATATGGACCGTTGATTTCCTTCATCGGAGAATCGGGGATCGCGATTTCAAAATGCAAAGAACACAATGCAACGAAAAAACCAATTTCACGATATGCGATTTTGCGATGTAATAGCAGTCGTTAAAGTTAGAAGTGATATGGACCGTTGATTCTCTGCATGGAGTATCGGGGATCGGGACTTTGAATTGACAAAGTCACTTGACATAAAAAACCCTGATTTCGCGATATGCGATATTGCGACTCAATCGTAGCCGTTGAGCCAAGGTCATACCTGGACCGTTGATCACAGCCTGTGTCGGAGTTTCGCAAATCGCGATTTGGAAGTGACAAGAACTTTGAACGTTAGAAATGTCGAAATCGCGATATACAATATTGCGCTTCAATCGTAGTTGTCAAGTCAAGCTCAAATCTGGACCGTTGATCTTATACCATATCGAAATTTCGCGAATCGGGATATGGTAAGGATTGCAACATGAATTACGAATTCGCGATATGCGAAATCGCGAAAGCACCTTCTTTCATAAACCCTTGGTCACAGCCCTTGGTCACGGGAAGAGAAGAAGTTGGTCCAGATAAGCTCCATTTCAGAGTTTCAGAGATCGCGATGTGGGAAATCCCGATTGGATCTGAACCGTTGGATCAAGTATTGATCGGAGGGTCATTGTTCTCTCTCACAGTTAACTACTGAGTTTGGATTTTGTTAGTGAAACAGACTCATGATGACGAATCAATTAGCGTTTCAGTTGATGATTCAGTTGCTTAGACAACTATCGTCTTTTTTCCTAAGGAATTGGGAAGTTAAACCGTTATGTTCAAGTGTATAAAGGAAGATGAATCAGACTGTGTGGGGTTGGTGGTTCTACAAGTGAAAAAGGATGAAACTGGGAGAATAGACAAGGAGAGCATGCGCAGTAGGAGATTGAGGATATGTGAAGTATGAGATGAAATACACAGCGGAATAATAGAACGAGTTGAAGAAGAGAAGAATGAGAGCATGTGTTGATGCAAAACATACCTGCTGAACAGGTAGAGGAAGAGAAGAGCAGCAGAACAGCGTGCAGAAGACCAGAGGTACAGAACAAAGAAAGATGGGTAAGAACTGTTTTATCTATAAAGTTGAATGCTTTATTAACCATTGATATTTTAGGGAGGTTGGGAGGTGCTCGGGAGGACTGTTGTCCTCAGAGGTTCAAGTGGGAGCTTGAACACAGGAAGTTTTAGCTTTCATCTGGTCGTAGCCAGAGAAACCAGGGAGGCAGGGTGGTGCTAGGGAGAACAAGTGTTCTCTGTTATACAGGTTGGAGCCTGTGTAACTAGAAGTTGGTGCTTCCATCCAGTTGGTGTTGGAACATTCAGGAAGTTGGTGCTTCCATCCAGTTGCTTCTGGAATATTCAGGGAGTTGGTGCTTCCTTCTAGTGGGTGCTAGAGAAACCAGAGAGTTGGAGCTCTCAAACAAGTTGCAGCTTGTAAAACAGAGGTAGCAGCCTCACATTGAGTTGGTGCTCAAGTGTAAATGATGTACAGAACAGAAAAAGGCTGCCTATCATTTCGAAGAAGAAGAGGTTTTCTCCCTTTATGGGTTTCCTCGTGAAAATATGTCTCTGTGTGTATTTTATATGTGACTGATGATCTTTACTTTTACTGTCCATATGTTGTATATTGTTGATGACACATGAAGAAAGATTAATAATGTTTAAAAGGAATAAAACTGTTTAAGCTCACATACAACTGATTCACCCCCCCCCCTCTCAGTTGTTTTAGTATTTCCAATAAAAGGGACTGAGCAATTGAGAGTAAAGTACATTGTTAAGTAACAAATATGAGATTTGGTATTTATATATAACCCATCGATGGCTACAAAATTGTAAAGGCTAAGGCATGGTTGCGAGTTATTTACAATGGGATAAGTGATGTTGTTGTTGTTTTCCATTAACTTGACTCACTCCATCCAAAAAAGGACAAATTGTTTAATTGCCTTGAGTCACTCCATCCAAAAATGTCAAATGGGACAAGCCCTTATTCAAATGCCATGATTACATATTGGTCGGATTAATGGTGAATGGACATTGTGGCTAAGTGGAAATTGCATGGGCTTCATTATGCCATTTGTAATTTTCACAATTCCCAAGGTATCTTCACAACTCTCAAGACATTGGTCAGAATGGCATAGGTAGTTTGGGGATATTCTTCATGCACATGGACCTCTCATGCCATGCCACCTCACAGCTATTGGAGTGGTCAACTTGTTTGTGCATTTGGAGGCATGTGTCACATAGTTTGATGGATGACCTCCTTCGAGGATGCATTACGTATCCATTGGGGAATATATTTAGCACATATAGACCTTATTGGACTTCTGTTGACTTGAGTATATGATTGACATGATTTGAGAAGGAGGTTACACATTGGATACATCACACATGACCATTGGAGCTTAATTTAGGGGATTCATTCACTCTTGAGGGATTCTACTCATTACTTGTTATTTTTCACTTTGGTGAGCTATGTGTCGACCTTGGAGGATAACTAAGAGGCTTTCATTGCCTACTTTGAGGAGTTGGTTATGGATCTATCCACTTGGAGGATTTTGGAGGCTACATGTTGCACCTTTGACTCATCTTATTGCCTCTTTGATGGAGGCATCCCACTCTCTTGGGCCTATTTTGATTGGAGTATTGTACATGTGGCTTGACCACATATTTATTTTACAAAAAATATTAGTTAGTTGGATGAAATAATTCTTCACTCCTCCCTAGGCTAAATCTAAGGATTTCACATGAGATATTATTATTCTATTGTAAAGGGAGTTGAGCTAGACTCTATATGAGTATCCATTCCTCCTTTGTAGTCATCATTGTATTTTTGGAGCTTCCACTTCTTCGATCTTAATTGACATATCTTTCTTGGAGCATATGGATTTATAAGGGTTTTGTATTTGTTGACGTTAGTGTCAATTCTTGACTCTTCTATATTGGTTTCTATTTGGTCCATAAATATTGATTGTGAATTCTCAAGTCTTCTACAAACTACCAAGATCAATCCATTGAAGGGTGAAAACTACCACTTGGAAGGAAGACATTTTGGGGTAACTCCTCTACTTCTTCCTTTTTTAGTTTGGGTTAACTCCCCTCCTCTATTTGATGCATTTATTTGTCTATCCATTTTAGGAATCCTAGCAAGGGTATTGAGTACATTTGTAAAATTATATTTGATCTTGTTGGTGAAGGTTTCTCCCATAAGGAACAATTCTTGTAGGGCCTTGGTATTCATTGTTAACATTGATTAGATAAGAGATTATTCTTCCCCTTGGGTTTTAGTCTCATTATCATAATATTTGGATGAAATAGACCAATTTTGAAAAGGGGTGTTGAAAAGGGATAAACCAATTCCCATGGGATCATTAACTTGGATCTTTCCTTCTAGCTCAAACAAGAGGTAAACGAATAGGGTATGAGGCTAGAATAAACTCCAACAATACAGAACCTTCGATATGAAACAAATGAATTAGTAAAATAGGTAGCTCCTACAAGTTGGTTGCTTGGTACAAATCGTAAGTGTTTTTTGTTACAACTTTAATTAGTGTGCGCCCTTACTTGAACATGTATCAACATACCAAGAATACCCCAAAGGATGGTAATGGATAAGGGCTTTAGAGCATGGTCTAATCCTTAACACAGTCATACAAACAAATCAATGATAATATTTTTATCATTCATGTTGACAATTTCATTCACCTGTTTCATCAAACAGTTCAGATGCAACCTTATATAATCAATAGTTCAGATATTTAGGGTTGACTTCCATCATGCCAAAATTGCCCCCATACGTCCAAAACATAGACCTCTAACCATAAATATCGGTATGTATCAAGGGGTGATGTTGGAAAGAGATTTCAGAAAAGAAGGCGAGAGATCAAAGATTCATCGGGGCTGAATGTTCTAGCATCAACCATTACTAGCATAAAATTTACCGATTTCTAGCATGAAAATTACCGATTTTGGAGGCATTTTGCATGTACTCTGTCGCTAGTTGGGTCTCCTCTTTCCTCTTTCGCTTGCATTGTGGGCTAGCTAGGTATCCAACTCTGTTGCACGCACTAGTGTAGGTAGATATCTAGTGTATCCACTGTCTCTAGGGTTGTATCCTCTTACACTCGCACTATGGGATAGCTAGGGTATATCCCGCGGCTCTGTTGCTCGCAGTACTGTAGGCTAGGTGCGGGTTTGGTTTCATAAAAATTTTTTTGTTTTGTTATTTCATATTTTGTTATTTTTTTATTAAACAATATAATACATATTATATTAATTATAACAAAATATAATATAAATATATAAATTATAAATATAAATATAATTTATATGAATTATATAAATTAAAACTAATATAAATTATGTGTAGGTTGGGGTTTAGGAATTGTATGGGCTATAAGGGTTAGGGATTATCATTGAGGTTAAGGATTAGATGGTTTAGAGGTTATAAGGGATTATGGTTAGGGGTCATACGAGATTTATATAAGTGTTATAGGTTAGGAGTGATACACGTTAAATTTTTAAGGTATTAGGAGTTATAACATAAGATTTAGATGGGTTATGTGTTAAGGGTTACAGGGGTTAGGTATAACTAGGGGTTACGAGGGTCAAGGGTTCAGTTTTAAATGTTATAGGTTATATTTTATAAGGGATATATGGCTTGGGAATTGTAGTTATTAGTGGTTTTAGGGTAAGTGGCTATAATGCTTAGGAATTATACATGTTAAATGTTATATTCCTTAGGGGGGTTTATGGGTTGTAGGAATTATTGTGGTTACAAATTTTGCATTATATATTTTTTAGGTTAAGGGTTATTACAACCAAGGGTTTATAAATTGTAAGAATTAAGGGTTAGTTGTGATAGTAATCAAAGGATGATGTTGATAAGAAGTTATGAGGATAGAGAGACATGAATTATAGAGAGCACATGTACATGAATTTAGGATTATAGGATTTACATGGATTAGAGATTGTATGAGCCAAGGGAATTATATTTTAGGGATGATAGTTCATAGGGTTATGGTTCATAGAAATTTAGAGTTCATTGCAATTTAGAATTTTAGTGGTTAGAGACTAGACTATTAGTGGTTATAGAGGTTAGGAGTGAATGGTTTTATAAGTTAGGGATTAGAATAATAGTGTTTATAGGGGTTGCGTTTCAAATTATAGAGTTCAATGGATATGGGTCATAAAGGTTATGGGTATTATAGGGTTTTAAGGTAAGGATTTAAAAAAAATGGAATGTCCCCCATGGTTCACTGATTTGTGTGCTCAAGCACATGAAGAAAGAATTGTTGAAGAAACATCGTGTTCTCCCATGGAATATCTTGGTGAATACCTTAAAGATGAGAGCCCATGTGCATCTATTTATCCTCCCCATGAGGTTGAGGGGTATTCTTCATCATGGATGGGTCTTTTCACATAAGGGATGTGTCTTGGGCTATCGGCCCAAAATGAAGCTTATATGGCATTGATCCCAGAACTAGACCTTAAACCACCACACAAACCTGCAAAATCATTGGCCTCATTCTGGGATATGGACATTATTGAGAGATTTTATGTACCCTGCATGGGTCTCATGGCCTTGATCATCGTTGATATAGGAAAATAAGGGCCATAATACCTCAACTAATCTTATATGATCATAATTCATTAATGACACCTCAACCCATCACATAAACCCTCTAGATAGAATATTTATCCTATGAATGATATATTAGCATCCTTAGAAAGTTTTAGGCATAAGGCATGGGTCTCAAGACCTTAACCATGGTCATGGGAGAAAATAAAGGGCATTAGTACCTAAATGAATATTTTAAGGCTCATGATCCATGAATGAGTCCTTGAATCGCAACACAAGCTATTTAGAGGGGATATTTGTTTTGTTCTTCAAATACGGGCGCCATTAGGAGGTTTTGTACACCAAGTAGGAGTTTTTAAAAAAGTGTGGTCATGAGGATTATTGACAAGGACCATTTTAGAATGTATTAACAATTTTTCTTTAAAGCATTCCTAAGACAATAGGGCTCCTTTCAATTTTAGTAGGTGACATATTTTTTTTCCATGACATCTTATTAAATTATCGCTAAAGCTTTGTTATTTCAATCTAATCATTCTTATAACAGTTGAAGATACATAATTACAGATGTATCAAAAGATGTATTCATGGCAATATTTAAGTTAGAGAGTGGACTATGCTCAAGAAACCACTCAACATACCTTATTTATCAAGATTCAATTTTATGAAGTTAATGAAAGCACTGAATGGATTTTTGTTGAAGGAATGTTAATCAAGTTTGTATTTGGCCATTAGTTTTAAAATGAAATAGGAATAATTAACAATGTTTTGATTTCGATTGATTTTGATTATGTTCTAGCAAGACCTTAGGCTCATACATGTTGCATACCTCTACACTTTCTAGGTACAATCTTAAGAGCTAAAAATAATAGTAAGACAATAATAATGATACTAAAATTAAGGTTAGAAATGGTTAATAATAATTTTAATTCAAAGGGATCAATGAAAAATAATTAAAGTAAAAATAAATAAAGTCAACTATCGAAAAATGTATAATTTTGTCCACAAATATAAGTAAAGGGAAAAGGAGAAGGGGAAGAAAAGAAACAAGGAAATGGCATCAACTGAGGAAAGCAACCAACAAACCATAGAGGAATCAATAGGAGAACAAAAAAAAGAGGGTACAAATTAATGAATAAATTTGAATGAAGGAAAGAGGGTGAGGAAGGTTAATTAGGGAGTAAAAATGTAAAAAGAAAATAACTTCTCAATTTCAATAGCTTCTCTAATGATCCTAGTCAAATAGTGTTCAGTTTCAGCTAATATTTTAGTTTGGTCAAAACATATGAGGTGTTTGGTGTTGCTGGAAGGCTCAATGATAATAGGTTTTGAAGTGTGATTGTGGTTTGTATGGTCTTAAAAATTTACACATAGAAAAACTAAAATTTTGTAAATTATAATTGGGAGAATCTATACATAAGACAAACTTTAAGTTCTTGAAAATTATAATTACATTTAATACCTTTTATTCAAATGTGGAAATGGATGCTAGAAAATATCCAAAGGAATATACCATATTGAAATCACTAGGATTTGACCTCTCTCAATATGAATATCTTTCAAGGATGTTACTTCTTGTTTTGTAGAAAAAATACTTCGACAAAGCTTCCCTTTGGTTGTGCTTAGAAACCCCTAAATAACCTCTTGCAAACTCTTTATTTTGGCCTCATCCTAAATAAAAATTGATTCCAAAGTTAGTTGGAAGATCTATTGGATCCTGAAGGAAATTAGAAAGATTAATTGGGTTGATATTATGACTTAAGGGACTACATTAGCTTGTATCATGGAGGATTAGAGAAATTTTTAGCAATGTCACATGGACTATTTTTTTAAGCCTCAAATTAAGCAAAATGCCCATCTTTGGTCCAAGTGTATCCATTTTAGCTTGGAATGTGTATAGGTTTTTAACATATACGCATACTCTCTCTTTCTCTAATGGCGGGATAACCAATATTTAAGCCTTTCTTTCCAAATCTATCTATTGAATGTGCATAGTTGTGAGGTCAAGAATTTTAAGAGTCCAATAATTCAAAATTGGTTCCAATGGAATGATTTCATGATTTTGTACCATCAAAATTCCCCTCTTCAAAATTATAAAGAAAATGACATATTTGTATGTATATTTGGTAGTTGGATGAGTTATGGATTCCTAACAATCTCTTTTGTACTTTCTATTCAAAACGATTTCCTACCATCCTGAAAAGTCACCCTAAAGTCAAAAAGATGTGCTCCCATATTCCTAACTGATGGTTGAATAAATGTTATCATCGTCATGATCCATCTTAATCTTATCATGGAATAGGAAATAACTTTAGATCATTTGGACGACAAAACTAATACTAGTCCAATTATTACTTCTCAACGATGGATTGCCAACCTTTTAGAGCTAAGAAAGAGAGTTTCAAATGTTATTCTTATGTGGTTTTTGTAAGGCGGACGACTCTAGAATAAATCCTTTTTCAGAGTAGAACATATTTTTATAAGTTGTTTGTGTTAAGAGTTGTGTGTATTTTTCGACATTGTTGTGTTATACTAATTATTCAATAATGACAAGTGATTATTCAACCTAGTCTTTAGGATATTGATATACAAATGGTAGTTCTTGGTGATAGTTTACCTAGGACAGTATATTATGAGTTATATAGATTTTAGAACACCACTACTTTGTTTTTTGGGCCACCCACTTTGTTCTTTTGTTCTTTGGATTATTTGAAAAGAAAAAAATAACAACATACATCTCAACTAAAGAGTTTGACAGATGGGTAGAGTGACATGTAGGTCCATTGTGATAAGGCTAAAAGAGTAGACGCCCTAGGTCAGAACTTCATAAATACCCATGTTTGATGTCCCCGCATAATATTTGAGATCATCCATGTTTGCATCAATGTTCAACATAATGGATGTCTCATTGTCATCATTCTTCATTGCCATCTATAGAATATTATTTTTCGGAACTCTCTTGAAATGGCATGGCACATCCAATACACCCACCACAAATGTCATCTTGCACCGACCCGACATAGTGAGAAGTGAATGGAGCCAACGTTGAAATTTATTCAAACTGTACATGTATGCGTCGAAATTCAACATGGTTAGACTAGACACAAGCCTTGACAGTATGGGAGGGTTTCAAGACTCAAGGATGTCTGATGTCCCGTCCACATAATCTTTGAGACCATCCATGCTTGTAACAATTTTCATAATGGGAGTTTCATATTTGTCAAATGTCATTGTTTCCATATGTAGACTCTTTGTTGGAACTCTCTTGAAATGTCATGGAACTTCCAATTCAACCACCACAAATGTCATGCACCGACCCCGCATAGTGAGCACTAGTGAATGGGGCCAACCTTGAAATTTCTTCAATATGTGCCTTTATGCATCGAAATTTGACATGGTTAGACTAGAAACATGCCTTGAAGGAATGGGAGGGTTTGAAGACTCAAGGATGTATGATGTCCCCACATAATCTTTGAGATTGTCCACATTTTCATCAATGTTCATCAAGTTTCACCTCTCATTCTCATCATTCGTCATTCCCTTCTATAGAATGGTTATTAGAACTATCTTGAAATTTGACATGGAACTTCAAATACACCCATCACAAATTTCTTCCACCGACCCCGCAGAGTGAGCAGTGAATGGGGCCAACGTTGAAATGTTTTCAATCAGTGCCTGTATGCATCGAAATTTGACATGGTTATACTAGATAGTTTCCTTAATGAAAGTATGGGAGGGTTTTGATACTTAAGGATGTTTGTTGTCCCTACATAATACTTAATGAGGGTTTGATTATTGAATTACCAAGTCAATTTGATGTTGCATAAGATTCAATTTACCCACCACAAATGTCATCTTGCACCGACCCTGCATAGTGAGTAGTGAATGGGGCCAACGTTGAAATTTATTCAAAATGTGCATGTATGAGTCAAAATTCGACATGGTTAGACTAGACACATGCCTTAATGGTATGGGAGGGTTTCAAGAATCAAGGATGTTTGATGTCTCGACCACATAATATTTGAGATCGTCCATGTTTGCAACAACGTTCATAATGGGCGTCTCAAATTTGTCAAATGTCGTTGTTTCCATCTGTAGACTCTTTATTGGAAATCTCTTGAAATGTCATGGAACTTCCAATTCAACAACCACAAATGTCATGCACCGTCCCTGCATAGTGAGCACTAGTAAATGGGTCCAACGTTGAAATTTCTTCAATATGTGCTTGTATGCCTCGAAATTTGACATGGTTATACTAGACACATGCCTTGATGGTATGGGAGGGTTTCAAGACTCAAGGATGTATGATGTCCCCACATAATATTTGAGATCATCTGTAATGTCCCCCACCTCTTAGAGAGGTAATGAGGAGACTCAGTGGCCTGGGCACCCCCACTAGGTCATAGTCTCACACTGAAGGGGGGAAAAGTCAAGAAGTTAAAAGTTATATTTTTAAGTTGACTTAAGAAAGGAAAA
>SNQJ01S0022371.1:45860-61671 GCA_010110895.2 Picea sitchensis | reverse complement strand
CTAACTTTTGCTAGATGCCTTGAATTTTTCTCATGGCTCACAAGGTTTGACTAGGCTCACAAAGGTTGTATGTTCCCCCTTACTTTTGTACTAGTCTGTCTATGCTCACAGAGCTTGTATGTTCCCCCTGAATTTTGCACTAGACTGTCTATGCTCATAGAGGTTTTACGTTCCCCCTGATGTTTTTATTAGACTCACATAGCATCTTGTTCATCTTGACTTTTGGTTTGACTGAAAGAGGTTGTACGTTCCCCCTGGCTTTTGTCAATATCTCACAAGACTGGTTGATTCTCCAAATTTCCCCAACTAGCCTTAGGGTGCCCCATATGGCCTCTCATTGGATAATGAATATCAATGATACCAAATTTAACACTACCTCTCAGTGAGGGATTCATTCTCATCCACACCAAGATTTCCTGTCAACTGCACAAATTGTCTCAAGGTTAGAGGCTTGGTTAGGATATCATCTACCTTCTCGCTTATGGCTATGTACTATAACTTTATAATTTTTCTCTGGACCAAGTCTCATATGTAGTGGTACCTCATGTCAATATGTTTTGACATGTCATGAAATACTGGGTTCTCTGCCAATTTTATGCAACTTTGATTATCACAGTGAACCGTCGTCATCTCGAGCTTGTCTCAAAACAACCCAAAATATAATTTTCCGAGCCATAATGCTTCCTGCTAGCATCACTTGATGCAATGTACTCAGCCTATGTGTGATGGATCCCTACTTCCGGCTTGACAAAGAGATCATAGTGGATCCTAAACTGAAGCAAGAACATGAAGTACTCTTTCGATCCATTGGGCTTCCTACCAAGTCAACATCTGCATATCCATGCATAAATAAACCACCACTGGATGTATATGTCAGACCATAAGTAATCATCCCTCTAAGATATCTCAAGATATGCTTTGCTTCCACCCAGTGTCTCTATCTCGATTTAGTCATGAACTGACTCATTGCAATCATTGCATAGCATATATTTGGCCTAGTGTGGATCATGTACATCAATGATCCAATTAGCTACCTATACATGGTGGGATCCACCAAATCTAAACATGTATCAAAATCATGAATATTCCTCAGGTTGGTAATCATCAGATTAGACATGGATTTTCAATCCATCATACCAAACATATTTAGTATGTCCACTATGTATTTTCCTTGTGCCAAAAATATCTCACCCTGTGTTTTCCATACTTCCAATCCTAGGAAGTAATGCATCAAGCCTAAGTCTTTCATCTTGAATTATGAGGTTATCTCCCTCTTACACTAAGCTATTAGCCCTTCATCTCCTGTTAGAAAGAGATCATCAGCATACATGATTATTATAACAGGTTGATTACCTCTTACCTTGAAGTACAGATTTGCATCAACATCAATTTTCTAAAATCCCAGGCTTTTAAGAAGGACATCAATCTTTTCATACCAAACTATGGGAGCCTTCTTAAGACCATACAAGGCCTTCCTTAGCTTGCATACATGATTTCCTTTGTTATGCAGTACAAAACCATCTGTTTTTTCCATAAATACCTCATGTTCAATCTTTGCATTCAATAATGATTCTTTTACATCCATCTGATGTAGCTTCCAACCAAGAATGGGAGCTAAAGCAATAATAGTTTGAATGGAGGTATACCTGGATACAGGAGAAAAATTTTCTTCATAGTCGATTCCTTATTTTTTAGTGAAGCCTCTAGCTACAAATATTTCTTTGAACTTTTCCACACTTCCATCAACTGCATGTTTGATCTTATAGATCCATTTGGAAGAAACCATTGATTTGTATTTTGGCCTCGTCACAATGTCCCAATTTTATTTATTTATAATAGACCTTTATTCCTCAAGCATGGCATCCTTCCATACTTGTAATTTATTTGCTTCTTCAAATGAAGAAGGTTCAGCATCACAAATGTTTCTCATCAGTGCAGCATAGTCTCCAAACCTATGAGGCCTCTTCCTTTACCTGAAATTTCCTTTGGGAGAAGTTATCCTTTATGCTTCCTGCACTATTTCTTTAATCCACCCTGGCTTCCTTTTGGTTGGATGTTATTCAAGAGTTCTTTCTAACACTTCAGTAGGTTTTAGAGGCTCATTACTTATCCCTTCACGAGGTTCCTCCCTCTGATCATATGCCTCTTCATTTTTAGAAAAGGGTGAAGTTGGTTGAATTGCTTCTGATTGTTGTTGAAGATCTCTAGATTTCTTAAATGTAGCTTCCTCATGGAAAGTCACATATGTTCTTATCTCTATTTTCCTCTAACCTCGTGCATAAATCCTGTAAGCCTTAGAGTTATCACCATACCCCACAAAAAACCCTTTCTTTCCTGAGGGTTCCATCTTTGTCCTCTTTTCCTTAGGCACATGGATATACACAGGACACCCAAATATCCTTAGATTCCCTACTTCAGGTTTGATCCATGAGAAGAAATCTTTAGGAGTCTTCTCCTTCAAGAGAGCATTTCGACACTTGTTCTGAATATACACGGCAATGGATGTATATTTTTTGCATCAAGAATTTGGCAGATCCTAGTCAAACATCATTTCTTTCGTTGCCTCACAATTTGTCATGTTTTTCCTCGTAGAAACTCCATTTGTTTTAGGGTTATATGGCATGGTCAACTATCTCTTGATTCCTTCTCAGTTGCATAAATCCTCAAACTGGAGATATTCAAACTCTCCTCCATTGTATGTTCTAAGGATTTTGATGTGTTTCCATATCTGCTTTTCAATAAAGGATTTATACTCTTTGAATTTATCAAATGTGTCACTTTTATCTTTAAGAAAATATATCCAACATTTTCTTTAGTAATGATCAATTAAAATAAATAATACAAACAACCATTGATTGAGGGAGATGACATGGGACCACATAGATCAGAATGAACCAAAACTAAGATGTCCTGAGATTTGTTGTCACTACTAGGAAATGCTTTCTTTATATTTTTACCTAGCATGCATCCCTTACAAATTTCATTTTTACTAAGATAAATAGAGGGCATGACACATGCCATGTTCTGTAGATTTGGAATAGATTTGTTATGAATATGTCCAAGTCTTATGTGCCATAAATCGTTGGAGCTAGTCACATCATGAGATAATGCCTGAACTGGCTATCCTGACGTGACATATAGTCCTCCACTGCGAGTTCCAATGGGTTCTGTTGTACTTAAGTGGCTACCTTTATCCCATAGTAATGCATTCATTTCCTTGAAGATAACCCAATATCCCTTGTCCTCAATGGTTGCAATTGATAGTAGATTTTTCTTGATCCCTAGAACATATAATACTTCATCAATATCAAGTCTAGCCCCATATTCCAATCTGAAGGAGATAGATCCTACTCCCTCTATCTTGTAACATTTGTCATCCCCAAGATCAAAATGCTCTCCAAAATATGTTGTCTCACAATCTCATAGGATCTCCTTGTACCCTGTCATGTGCTTTGATGCACCACTGTCTACTAACCAAGTTTTTTCCCCCGCGAAAACTGAACTAGATAAGGTAGAAACCAAGTAATATTATTTTCTATTTTCTTTCTCATTAGAAGGAATTTTCTGATTTCTTTTGGATTCATCATCCTCAATAGTTTAGGCATGATGTTTCCCTTTCCTTGGATATTTCTTTCTAAACACAAAATATTTAGCGAAATGACCCAACTTATTACATCTAAAGAATTTAATCTTAGATGTATCAATATTCTTGCCTTTGAATGTACCTTTGGTGTTTGGCTTCCTCTGAGAGCCTTTCTGGAAAGTTCCTTTCTTCTTTCCCTTGAATATTGATACTAAAGTTGAGTGCTCTTCTTCCATTGGCTCGATCCTGGTAGTTGTGTGACTCTCCTCCTAGAGGCAATCATGCCATAACCTATCAAATGTGGGCTCAAACTATCTCCCACTTACACTGGATAAAAAGGTCTCCCATGAAGAAGGAAGACCGTCCAAAATAGCCTGCACTAAATCATCATCGTCCACTATCACCCCTGTGACCAAAAGTTAATCTCTGATCTGGACTATCCTATAACAGAACGATGCCACCAATTCATCTTTCTCCATATTCAAATACTTAATCTTGTGCTTAAGTGTCCTCTTCTGACTTGGAGCCTGTTTCTCATACAGATTCACCAAGGTATCCATACAATCCTTGGAAGCCATTAACAAAGTCATTGCAAGCATTATACTTTCTTTGACTGAGTCAAAGATGATCCACTTGACCTTTTCTTGACTCTTCTTGAAGACCTCTCTTCCTGCATTATTCGTGGGTTCCTCCACCACTGTGGTCACATAGTGCTCAAGATCATGATCTTGCAAGAGATTTTTTATTCGAATCTTCCACACATTGAAGTTGGTAGCTCCTTCAAGCCTATCCTCGGCCCTGACTGAAATGGAGGATGCCAAGGAACTCACACTAGAAACTTAATCAAGCTATATTGGATCTGTGTGTACCTTCTGTTGCACTTCAACATGTTTAACACACCCTAAGCTCTGATACCATGTCAAATTTTGAGATTGATTTCTTATGAGGATTAATTCTTTTATTTTCTTCAACACTTTGATTCCATCTTAATACACTTCAACAATAACAAATCATAATCGAATATAAATAACTATGTTGATAAGTAAGCATGCACATTGATGGGTGTTATATGTACTAAAACAAAGACACTAAACTACCCTCGATTAAATTGTCAACCCAGGGTACGTAAACTTAGAGTTGTAGCAAAACATATGCCAAAGGTAAAAGGTTGGTAGGAGTATAATCTAACTAATGAAAGCAGCTATCTAAGGCTAATCTACTCAAGAAAACATATCCAATAGGAAAACCTGACTAAGCAACTTGAAACTAGGTAACCTAAGTACTTTTGGGCCAAGGATCGATGGATAGTTCCTAAGAAAGAAAGTAAAAACCTATGTAAAGAAAACTAATTCAACAACAAGCAATAAGCAACTATTTAAGCATAACAATAAGAAAATAACCAAAGCAAACTATTTTAACTCGCCAACCTACATTCAATGAGAAACTATCCTATGAAAGGAAGTAAATAAGTAAGCAAAGACACCTATCTAACCTATTAAAGAAAATAGACAAGCAAGCAAAGACACCTAACTAACCTACTAAAGAAAAATACAAGTAAGAAAAGGCACCTAACTAACCTACTAAAGAAAAATACAAGTAAGAAAAAACAACTAAATACTACAAGTAAAACTTCTCATTGAACAACTATCTAGCCTAAGAGGCAAGTGAACTAAATGCCTAATGAAAACTATTTCTAATGCGTGAAAGGAAATCCAAATGCTCAATGCAATGCATGAAAGGAAATCTAAATGATCAATGCAATGCATGAAAATAAATCTATTCTATTGAAAGAAAGAAATATTAACAACTAATTCTTATTCTATGTTAAGAAAACTACTATCTAATCTATCAAAGCAAAGTCTATCTATCCTACAACAACAATAAAAATTTATTCTAACCTATGAAAGCAAGAAACTATATCTATGAAAGCAGGAAAACTATCTTTTAACCTATGACAATTCAAATATAACGCTGGTGGTTGTGTGAATGTCTTCGATGTCGAATGATATCTCAATGGCACTTGACAACAAAGGACAATTCAAGCGGTATAAGCTCAACACTAATTTAAATGGAAAAATGAAAAGTATGGATTAAACAACCCAATGAGAGTTTAACCATGACAAAAACAATGTTAGATACCCTGCATATTCATATATGAACCATCAACAACATAACGAGATCATCATTATAAGAAAAACTAGATTCAACCATTAACTAAGAAATATAATTGCAATTTAATTCTAGGAAAGGAAATTACATAAAGGAAACTATACTACATCCATTCTAATAATTCAAACTGCAAGAAAGAAATGCTTAAAAATAGAAATTAAAAGTAAACTAACAATTACATTAACCAAGAACTAGCTAAGCCAATTCTACATAAAAATGAAATAAGCAAGCTATGATTAAAAACTGAAATTAATTCTACCTATCCATCAAATCCTTGTCAAAGAAAGCCCAATTAAAAACTTTGTTCTATTCTAATTAAAACTCTGTTTTAAACTTGATTCTACAATTATAAATGAAAACATAATCGAATATCTAACTACACATGGGGTTAGTCTAGGGATCTGCAAATCCATTCCTAACTACAAGACCAATTCATGTTAGCACAAGCCTTCATACTAACCTACAAAAGAGAGTTAAATTAATTTAAACTACAACAACAAGTTAAATAACAAAAGAAAAATGCATGTACAGGAAATAAAGAGAGACAACTAAACTACAAAAATGCATAAATAAACTAAAGAAGAGTTACCAGACTATTGGTGGCCCCCCCAGCGAGTCGTGGTCACTGTTTAGAAGCACACCACGAGCTTAACAAGGAGAATCCACCATTAAAGCTTGAAAACACAGTTCTGGCACAATTCTGGCAATGTAAAATATCAAAACAGAGAAAAAATGAATTTGTCTCTAATACACTAGTTCTTCTCCTTGGTTAACAATCTTAAGATCATCATAGCAGTATTTATAAGATTACAGACCAAGTGGTCGACCACAGGAGGGTCTAACCACTTCTAATTTCAGAAAATTACAATAAATGTTGCCCTAACTCACAAAACAGAGCAAGCCAATAATCGTCTTCTTTGGACAACTGAAATCGAGTTGTCTTGAGCTTAGTAGTTGGAGGGGGCGATTATGAAGAAAACCCATGTGCCTGATTTGTCCATCACTGGCCTCCAATGCCATAACCGCCAACTCGCCTTCTGTTTTTGTGTAATACTAGGTGCTGGAACGAGTGTCGGATCGGGTATTGGAACGAGTGTTGGAACAAGTGTCGGATCAAGTGCCAGAACTGGAAACATGGTGCGTTTTTCCCTGTAATAGTAGAAAAAACATGAATTAACTCTTGGAAATCATAGAACATGATGAATTAAACTTGATTTAATCATTAAACATGAATTACACGTACCTTATGCTGATCATACCATCTTATCATCAAATTCTCCAAAAAGATCCTTCAAAAGATGAAAAACACACATATACATATGGAAAAAGTGTATCATAACCATCATGAAAATTATCATATCTCGGGCCCAACATTACCCCCACACCTAAGATTTTTGCAGGCCCCACTGTAAACAAAAAGAAATTGCTCTTTATGACTAAACTTGCGAAGGAGGGGGTGGATTAGCTTTAGAAGCTTCTCCCTCTTGCCCGAGGGATTTTGACTTAGGATTTCCGTGGTGTTTCACTTGCATCCAGAGACTATTATTGGTGGCAGTTAATATCATCAACCTAACCCTGTAGAGAATTCATCTTGGGTTGTAGGACAACATTATCATGGCGTAAATGAGAACTCAATTTTTCATGCTCTCTAAGTTTAAACTGGAGGGTTTGAAGTTTTTGGAGGTTTTTGATGACATGTAAGGAAGACTTGAGATGTATATTATACCCTTTATCCTTTAAACCATGCAAAACAACAATTTTACCTCTGCAATAATTAGTTCCAAAAGTGACTTCCCATAAGCGCAACAATTTTGGCCTGGCGAACTTGTGAAAAATAGGTATCAAAGTGACACCTATAACTACAAGGTAGTAAAACCTATGTAAAAAATGAGTGATTTTTTGGTTTTTGAATATTTTATTGACAAAAACCTTTCTTGGTTTTCAAAAATTCACTTTCAGTTGTTAGGAAAACACACCAAGAAAACATCACTAAAACAGGAAAAAGAAAGTGTCTTATTTTCTGAAAAACTAGGCCTCTAATAGATGTGAATATATCCAAAACCATAACATATATTTATAAAATGAGAGAGGTTATTGTTTTTTAATATGTCCTTGATCAAAATATCTCTTGGTTTTCAAAAATTCATTCCCTGTTATTAGGAAAACACAAAAAGAAAATATGACTATAATAGGAAAAAAAACATAATGTTTTATTTTCTGAAAGCATAGGCCACTAAGATGATAGAATATATCCCAAACCATAAAGTATATTAAAAATATGAGAGAGGTTATTGTGTTTTGGTATGTTATGAACAACAACCTCCTCCAGGTTTCAAAATTACTTTCCCATTTGTTCATAATCCCGTCTTGAATTGGGTTACTCAAAACTTGCAGAAGCACAGTGTGCTCTTAGCAGAAATGCGGCGTGGCCTTTGATAGGAATTTTGGAGGCCTTCCCAGAGGAATTTTGGGCTGAAAGTGGTATGGGTATACATTTTATGATGTCTTATACACAATGGAACCATCAAGAATTGTAAATGCCTTCTCCAACCCTTTGAAAAACTGAATTGAAGTCAAACTGTCCAAATGTGCTGAAAAACCCTCCTATAGTGACTGTATTTATGAAATTTATCTCAAATGAAAACACCTGTGCATAAAATGGAGGAGTTTTTTGTTTCTTGGTCTATTATTGACAAAAACCTCTTTCACTTTTTTCAAATTAATCCTCCTTAATTCAGAAACCAATTTTTAACTAGAACTTTGACCAAGACAACTCTCTGAAAATTTATGACAAGGAATGATGATATGACCATGATGAATATTTATGACCTTGGATGAGTGGAGGAAGTAGTATTGACACCTAGACACACCAATGCAAATTTTACAACCAAGATATGTCAAATTGTATTTGAGAATTGTATTTTGAAAATATAACAATTTGACCTAATAACCCTATCAATTACATGAAAGAGAAAACTTGATCACGGGTGACTGAGAGACTCACAAATACTAACAAAAGTCTTGGTTTGTACTGGTAGGCATGGTGAATCAGGAGAATTGTTATTTCCTTTCATCGATCTGTAACAATTCAAACAACTGATCCTCTTTTCATAAGCTTGTAATACAGATGGCAGTAAGTATTTAGCAGCTGTTATTGCTCTGTATTTGTCACAAAGAGTAGTTAAGTATAAAAAAATGCACATAAATATTATAACACACATAATGATGTCAGTAGTATAAAATTTTATCATACCAATACAAACAACTGCTGATATAATATCCCAAGACATTGTAAAAAGACAATATGACAGAATTTTGATAGAAATCCTACTTCTTATTCTCATGGGTTTTCTATACAAATGGGAAATGCTTAGCATTTTTAGCTCAGGAAAACTCTTCCCAAACCGAATATATGGCACGTCCTAATGCCATGAATTAGCAACAGGATTCTTGGTCTTCTTGCTCGATGAGGCTACAGGGGTATCATCAAGTTTCTTGGACTTTTGGTCTGGTAAAGGAATAGCTTGAGCATGAGGGTTTGGGTGGGGTAACAGTCCCTAGATCAAGATTCTTCTTGCATGTATTGATTGTAAGATGAGGGTTTGCAAATTGGTAAATGAACTCATCCCACATTTCCCCTTTTTTTCCAACTCGACTAAGACAAGTAGTTTGATAAGTTTGTGGTGAAATAAGTTGTTATGGGGATTGGTTACATTCTTCCTCACTTGGGAATACATCTTCTCAAGACTCTTTAAGAAATAAAAGGGAAAGTTACAATGGCTTATGGAACTGAAAGTGAGCTAATAATCAAAATTGGCAGGCTTTAAATACGGAATATCTACCTTCACATGTAATCAATCTGGTGATGAATATGAGAGGGTTGATTAGCTCCTCTTTTATCCACTCCTTGGAGTATCCCTTAGCTCCAGAGATGTTCTGAAATTCGTTTTTGAAAACCTTGTTATAGATTACTCTTGGCAACTGGTGGTGTTTAAATCAACGGTCTCCAACTCTTGGGAGCTTTGTGGTTGAGGCAATGATTTCTCAGAGGCCACGAACATAGTGAATAAGAGTTGAGGTGGGCTAAGAGTGTTCCATTGTTGTTTATTTTTCCACCGTGCTCACTCAATCCACTTACATATGTAATGTCAAACCTACAATGAACAACCTGTAATAAAAATAAACCAACAGAGTGGTCTGTTAAGGACATCTACAACAATTTATAGCACACAAGAGTTTAGCACATCACAATAAAATGACTGTTGCTGTAATAACCTGTATCATGAAAACAATACATGAATTTTTACAAAGATTTATTTCTTCTAGGCAATGTTATCATTTGTCAACTCATGAACCCCTCCCCCACACCTAAGTATTATGACACCTCACAATAAAAAATATAGGAAACCAGTGATTTCTCTCGATAGTCGAAGATTTACAGTTTGTAAAGTGTAAAGATAAATTTTACAGATTGGTCTGACGAGACGGTTAGAACATGGCCCCACCTATAGGATAAGAGATCCTATATATAGATAAGAAGAGGTAGGCAAGAGAGTTACAAGATAGTCTCAGAGTTAGTTCCCAATGGAAAGTTTATGAAGTTCATTAACCTTAGCTTAACCATACATACTTCATGTCATCTTTGTCTACAAGTAATTTCGTACATCAGGACAAGTTTAAATTTATTATTTATTTTTTTGTCAGATTACCATCCTTGATAGGTAGAATGCCTCGCTGCCAACAAGCCTATTCAATACCCCGGTGGGTTTACCTAGTCATACCACAGGCTATTACCCGCTACCAGCAGACCTATTCAGTATCCTGATGGGTTAGCCTCTTACACCCTCAGAGATTGGCCCTCCATCTTTTAAGATTTTAATATAAGATTTCTTTATACAATCGAATGAGGGGACAACTCTGAAAACAACTTTTTCTTTCTTTTTTTTCAATTGGGATGGTATTTATGTTAGAGGATGAATTTCCATTATACTCCTTAGTAATTGTCTGGATGTAAGTGGTACTTAAGCGGACGTGGCCTATCTAAAGATATCATATAATCAAGATATTTAGTGTCTAGTGGATGGTAACATTGAGAAAGAACAAAAAGGTATCTCTAAGCTCAACTCACTTTCTTCTTTTGAAAGTTATTGTGATGTTTCCATGATTAACCGCTAATCAAACTTCCATGTTACTCTTTAATAAAGATACTTTACTCACTTACTTAGGTTTCTTCGGAAAACTGTACGAGAGACCTCTAAGCTTGATGGTTATGGTGTCACTTCCTTATATAGTGGTGAAGAGTTTCAAGAAAAATTGCTTTGGAATGCCTTAAGAACAAGAAGATGAAAGTGTTTGCAAAAACATGGCTAATTACAACAATGCATTATTAATTTGATGCTTAGCAGACAACAGGGTTCAAGTGTAACAATGTTTTGAAGAAAAATCCTTCTTTTATATTTCCTTGAACTGTCTACTCCCGGTGAGATAAATACCTATAGAGATCACTAAAACTGTTTGCAAAAACCACACTCTAAAATATAATAAACTAATGAGATCAAGTCATAGGAACATGTATCTCATAGTTGTTTTAAAATAAAATGTAAAATGAGGTTGCATTAGACTTCTAAGCTAAACTAACAACATGCATCTTTTATTTACTATCCTACCCTACCTAAAAACAAAGGGAAAATCTTTATTCAAGTGTAAGAACTCTTCCAATGTAACCATGTGCGGAGAAAGATAAGAAACATACTCATATCCATCTATGAAAAATTTACCGCGGTGATTACCTGGATATGAAGAACCAACCAACCTACTTGTTTTGGCATCAGAAGGTGTTGAAGAAGAGAATAGTATTGTGGCTTGATGACCTCTTGAAACCAAATTTCAATGTAATCTTGATGTTTATCAACAATAATTTCTATGCTCTCCTTCATCGTGCTATGCAGATCCTCTTCTTTTGGATGATTGATTTCTGAAGTACATAAAGGATATGTTGAGATGGATGTTGAGAACTCCTCAATCTCAGGTCTTAGTGATTTCTCTCCACTAGAGGTAGTCCATAGGTTTTCAACTTCCTTCACAGTTTGGCAAGGAAGATCATTTTGTAGCTCATAGGACCTTGATTCTTCTAATATTTTGGGAGAGGTAGATACACTTTTGGCTGTTGTCAAAATATGTTCTTATTGAAAAGAAGAAATCTCGGTTGTTGCAAGGATTTGAGAGAGTTCTTACTAACTAATGGTCATATTCAAATTCATTTTGTCATTTGATAAAACTTGGTTCACACAAAGATGATGTCCACAAAGTTAGGATCTCCTGGTGGTGGTAAGAAAAAAAGGTTGTATTGTTCTGCAGAAGGCTCGAGTGGTCTTGCCGCCTATCCCACTATTATTGATTCTTCAATTTCTTATTCTATAGTTCTCCTTGTATTAGTCTCTTCAGAGACTACTTTATCTCTTTGAGTTGAGTTAGCTCCTATTTTTTGGTATCGATCTAGGGAGTTTATGAGTGGAACGTTCCTTCCCCCAAAAAGGGTCGGAAGGAACCTTGGTTGAAAGGTCTGATTTAGATTTAATGTATATACCTTTTCGGTCTCTAGGTCTTTTCATGAAAGAAAGTAAGAACAAAAAGAAAAATCTATCATTTGGTTCCTAGGTATATTCATGAAAAATAAAAACAAAAAAGAAAAAATACCATTGGGTATGGGGGAACCTGCTATAGAATATGCACAGGTTCTTACCTCTCGTATTAAATTTTCCCCACCACCAAACTAATGCTAAGGTCTAGAAATGATCTAATTCCTAACTACTTCTTACCTTGAGACAACTCCCTAGCAACAGCACCAAAAATGATGGGTGTTATATGTACTAAAAAAAAGACACTAAACTACCCTCAATTAAATTGTCAACCTGGGGTAAGTAAACTTAAAGCTGTAGAAAAATATATGCCAAAGGTAAAAGGTTGGTAGGAGTATAATCTAACTAATGAAAGAAGCTATCTAAGGCTAATCTACTCAAGAAAACCTATCTAATTAGAAAACCCAACTAAGAAACTTGAAACCGGGTAACCTAAGTACTTTTGGGCCAATGATCGATGGATAGTTCATAAGAAAGAATGTAAAACCCTATGTAAAGGAAACTAATTCAACAGTAAGCAATAAGAAACTATTTAAGCATAACAATAAGCAAATAACCAAAGCAAACTATTTTAACTTGCCAACCTACATTCAATGAGCAACTATCATATGAAAGCAAGTAAATAAGTAAGCAAAGGCACCTATCTAACCTATTAAAGAAAATAGACAAGAAAGCAAAGACACCTAACTAACAGACTAAAGAAAAAGACAAGTAAGCAAAGGCACCTAACTAACCTACTAAAGCAAAAGACAAGTAAGCAAAAACAACTAAATACTGCAAGTAAAACTTCTCATTGAACAACTATCTAGCCTAAGAGGCAAGTGAACTAAATGCCTAATGCAAACTCTTTCTAATCCGTGAAAGGAAATCTAAATGCTCAATGCAATGCATGAAAGGAAATCTATTCTATTGAAAGAAAGAAAGATTAACAACTAATTTTTATTCTATGTTAAGCAAACTACTATCTAATCTATCAAAGCAATGTCTATCTATCCTACAACAGCAATAAAACTTTATTCTAACCTATGAAAGTAAGAAACTATATCTATGAAAGCAGGAAAACTATCTTTTAACCTATGACAATTCAAATATAATGTTGGTGGTTGTGTGAATGTCTTCGGTGTCGGATGATATCTCGATGGCACTTGACAACAAAGGACAATTCAAGCGGTATAAGCCCAACACTAATTTCAATGGCAAAATGAAAAGTATGGATTAACCAATCCAATGAGAGTTTAGCCATCAAAAAAACAATCTTAGATACCCTGCATATTCATATATGAACCATCAACAACATAATGAGATCATCATTATAAGAAAAACTAGATTCAACCATTAACTAAGAAATATAATTTCAATTTAATTCTAGGAAAGGAAATTACATAAAGGAAACTATACTACATCTATTCTAACAATTCAAACTGCAAGAAAGAAATGCTTAAAAACAAAAATTAAAAGTAAACTAACAATTACATTAACCAACAACTAGCTAAGCCAATTCTATATAAAAATGAAATAAGAAATCTATGATTAAAAATTGAAATCAATTCTACCCATCCATCAAACCCTTGTCAAAGCAAACCCAATTAAAAACTCTATTCTATTCTAATTAAAACTATGTTTTAAACTTGAATCTACAATTATAAATGAAAACGTAATCTAATATCTAACTACACATGGGGTTAGTCTAGGGATCTGCAAATTCGTTCCTAACTACAAGATCAATTCATGTTAGCACAAGCCTTCATACTAACCTGCAAAAGAGAGTTAAATTAATTTAAACTACAACAAAAAGTTCAATAACAAAAGAAAAATGCATGTACAGGAAATAAAGAGAGACAACTAAACTACAAAAATGCATAAATAAACTAAAGAAGAGTTACCAGACTATTGGTGGTCCCCCCAGTGAGTCGTGATAACTCTTTAGAAGCACACAACGAGCTTAACAAGGCGAATCCACCATTAAAGCTTGGAAATGCAGTTCTGGCACAATTCTGGCAATGTAAAATATCGAAACAGAGAAAAAACGAATTTGTCTCTAATACACTGGTTCCTCTCTTTGGTTAACAATATTATGATCATCCTAGCAGTATTTATAAGCTTACAGACCAAGTGGTTGACCACAAGAGGGTCTAACCACTTCTAATTTCGGCAAATTACAATAAATGATGCCCTAACTCACAAAACGGAGAAAGCCAATAATCACCTTCTTTAAACAATTGAAATCGAGTTGTCTTGAGCTTAGTAGCTGGAGGGGGTGATTATGAAGAAAACTTATGTGCCCGATTTGTCCATCACTGGCCGCTAATGCCATAACCTCCAACTCACCTTACGTTTTTGTGCAATAATAGGTGTTGGAATGTGTGTCGGATCAGGTACCAGAATGAGTGCTAGAACGAGTGTCGGATCAACTGCTAGAACTGGAAACATCATGTGTTTTGCCCTGTAACAGTAGAAAAACACAACTTAACTCTTGGAAATCATAGAACATGATGAATTAAACTTGATTTAATCATTAAACATGAATTGCACGTACCTTATGCCGATCATACCATTTTATCATCAAATTCTCCAAAAAGATCCTTCAAAAGATGAAAAACACATATATATACATATGGAAAAAGTGTATAATAACCATCATGAAAATGATCATATCTCGGGCCCAACACACATCAACAACACATATACCCTGGGGAAACCCTGTACAAGGAGAAAACCCCAGCAAACGATATTCCTTTATTGCATTAATAATGTAACCCCAACAAACGATATTCCTTTATTGCATTAATAATGTAAGATCATTTACAAATATCCACCATGAATGTTCTGCTCTTAAAGAGATTGTCAGGATGACTATGACCTGACAAAGACCTAAAATACCTTTCTGAAATACACCTCTGATATGGTACCTCTAGTGTTGATATACAACACTAATATGTTGTTGCTACATGCCTCTGATATGCAACCTGTATTGCTGATATACAACACAGATATGTTGCTTTGACTTGTTTCCTCTTTATCACTGATATTCTCCTCTATTGCTTCTACCTTAACCTGCATATAAAAACTGTGTTAAAGAGATGGGTCGACCTCGACTTATATAGGCTAAAGAGGAGAGACTCGAAATAGTAACATGTTTGCATGAGTTAATCATAACTCAGCTTCATACTTTAGTTTGAACTTAGAACTAGACTTGAGACTAGTATGCTTTAGTTCGAAAATAGAACTAGACTTGAGACCTTAGTTACAACTCAACATTACACTTTAGTTCTAAAATAGAACTACACTTGATACTGGTATGATTTAGTTCGAAAATAGAACTAAACTTGAGACCTCAGTTACAACTCAACATTACACTTTAGTTCTAAAATAAAACTAGACTTAAGACTTCAGTTACAACTCAACATTACACTTTAGTTCG
>SNQJ01S0022371.1:30878-45780 GCA_010110895.2 Picea sitchensis | reverse complement strand
ACTTCAATTACAACTCAACATTACAGTTTAGTTCTAAAATAAAACTAGACTTAAGACTTTAGTTACAACTCGACACTTTATAAGGCAATTCAAAATTCTCTTCATGGTGGATAATGTTACACGTGCCAATGCACTAGATCAATACATTTATATCCTTTGCAATATTAGGAATATCATTTGTTTCTAGCTCATAGGAATTTGATATTCAACCTAACTTTTGCTAGATGCCTTGACTTTTTCTCATGGCTCACAAGTTTTGACTAGGCTCACAGAGGTTGTATGTTCCCCTTGACTTTTTCACTAGTCTGTCTATGCTCATAGAGGTTGTAGGTTCCTCCATACATTTGCACTAGACTATCTACACTCACAGAGGTTGTACAATCCACTTGACTTTTTCATTAGACTCACATAGCATCTCTTTCATCCTAACTTTTGGTTTCACTCATAGAGGTTGTACGTTCCCCCTAGATTTTTTCAATATCTCACAAGTCTAGTTGACTCTCCAAATATCCTTGGCTAACCTTAGGGTGGCCCATATGGCCTCTTATTGGAGAATGGCTATCGATTCTACCAAATTTAACATACATATCCACACATTTCAATCTCCTAAACTTGGTGTATGAGGTAGTGTTTTTGTGCATTGAAAAATGATGGAGATAGATACTTCTGCATTTCACACATTAGCCAAGGAATTTATCTCTTCCAATACTTTATATCATCTTCATGGATTTCTTTCAACGACAACCATCTATAGATCATGACGCAAGAAAATAACATGTTTCAACAAAACATATAAATACATATTACATTACAAGTAAAACACGTGCCATCAAGTACAACAAAAAAATGATTTTTTTTTGTTGCATATATATTGCAACTACTTACCTTATGTATTTTCCAATATCATATATAACTTGTTTGACATTGTTTTCAAAGTTGTTTGGGAGAGATAGAGGTATAACATACTGCAACAATAAAAACAAATCGTTACTTGTTCAAAACTAGACAAAAAAAATAAAAATCTCAAAAAAAGTATACGACCAATATATAAATATGAATAATAAAATGATTAATTACCTTAATGAAGGTATGCCAATCATGTGTTTTTAGCCCACCAAATTCCACTTTCTTCGTTAAGATATTCTTAATGTTTGAACAAAAACCTGTGGGAAATTTAATGTTTTGAATGACCTATTTTACACCATTGCTTTGTTTCTCTATTAATAACCATGGAAGGTTATTTTGGACTCCATTGTTATTTGATCATATCACACTTTGCATTGTATGATTGGCTTCTTGAATGTCATTACAAATTTTGACAATTTTTTCTTTATCCCTCATGCCATCTATGATTCGCCATAATGTTTATGTCACATTCTTACCGATATGCATTGTATCAAATAAAAGAACTATTTTTAGGTCCTTATAGTAAGGAAACCTCATGAATTGAGTGGGATAACATTTCATTCCTCATGGAAGCCCATTCTTACTACCTTCACGATGACGACATTTGTTGGCACAGGGTCGGAACTAGGGTTCAACGCTTAACAATGCACCAACAAAACCTCGACTACCAGCCCTTTCGGAAACACCTGCGAAGCAAGCGAAGTCTCACTCGAGGTAGAAGAAGGGGGGTTACAGGATGCAGGTGTCTGTAATTAGGTTGGGACATAGATATCTGATAATGACACTTCACAGAGTATTATGTTTAACACTTAGGTAGTGACATACATTAGTTCATTAACCATATTAACATCACAGAACATACCCAAGGATAGATCTAGCATAGTAACAACAAATATTAGGCACCTTAACCACTTAGTGCTTAGCACTGTGAATCAAATATAGCATTTTAATATAAGAAAAACATTTAATAAAAACATACACATTCATTACACATTCTAATCTAAGCACTAAGAAAAACATAAAAGAGGTAACATTGCACAAATCAAACCATAAGACACTAGATATACATGGCTCACCCCAGTGTGGGGCTATGTCCACCAACCGCTTCGCCTCTTTATTATTCACCTAAATCTTACATTAATTTTCTTGTGTGCGCTAAGACACAGAGTCAATCTTTGCACCAAACAGGAGATCTGTGCACTAAGCACCAGATCCTCCTTCCAAAGCTAGGTCAAATGCACATAGGTAGATCACAACAATTTCACCCTCTACAAAATCATAGTCCCGCACATACAAGCCTTTGCACAAAGAAAATTGAACTACTTGCACGTATATCAAATACTACTACTTCTGCAATACATTCTTATTTATTTATACTTTTTTGAACCCTTACAATAAGGCCTAAACATGGGAAAACCCCATGGGAGGACATCCCATAACCCATTAAAAATACCCTAAAGAGCCCCTTATTGGGTACACATAGCCTGTAAAATAAGTGAGATCCTTGATCTCAACTTCACCTAGGCACTCCTTCCTCAACAAATGTGTCGAAGTCCAAAAGTGGGCCAACTCTGACCAAGGTTTCCTCAAATATTGGTCAAGACCCAACAGACCCCCAACACTCGCCTATGACTTGTCCCGAGTCGCTCAGGTGTGGACAATGCTGCTTCAAAGGCCTCAAGCTAAACTCGAGCTACCTCGACTTGCTACTTCACCTGACCCTCCTCCTCAACAAGCTCCTAGATCGTATGCTCTGTAACAAGCCCTTTCAGGCATTGTTCTACTATTGCAACCACTTGATCTAGTTGTGAGCCTTGTCCATCAATTTCTTTGAACACCTTCCAGGCTCATCCTACACGGGTTGTAGATTCTTTGTGACTTACATTACCTTACCCTGGAGGGTAGTGATCTATTGTTGTACTGTACGTTGATCCTAGGCTCTCTTCATTCTTTCTATCATGGTGAGGAGCTTCATATGCCCCTTCACGAAAAATGCTTGATGTTGCACCTCCTATAACTGCGCTTCCAGCTTCCTTAGCTCTAGATCCTCAGTGAGGCATTCATATGTCTTTGCACTTCTATCACTTAGTTGTTTGCCTTCCAAGGTGAGGGGTCTTATGCTTGCAACTATATTTTTAGAAGTCTCCTCCCTTTGGTCATACACCTCTTTTAGGGTGCTTGAGACTGTTTAGGACTCCAACGTTGTTATCCTAGCCTGAATCTATTGGAGGGTCTCAGTGAGCTTCACTATTTGAGCTTCGACCGACTCTTTCCCTTCCTATGCCAATCCTGGCACAGAGCGACATGCTTTATTCATCGCTTCTTTGACCATGGCCCTCTCTGCAAGTAGTTGCTACTTTTCCCTCTTTTGCTGGGATTTTTTCTCCTAGATATTCGCTTGAAGCTATCCTTTATCGCTTTCCTCGGCTGCTACATTCTCCTCCGTTGCTCGTAATTGCACTAAGACTTCATAGTTTTCCTGTTTCAAGGCTTCTGTAGCCTTCTCCTTCTCTTACTGGACTCTCTAGAACCAGGATTTTTTGGCATCTATGAGTCTTCTCAATTAGTCTAGTTCATCAACCAATTTTGCAGTTTGTGATGAGGAGGGCACAATGGGTACGATGCGGACCAAACGAAAAAATTGTTGTAATTCCTTCAGTTCTCTCTCAATTCTTCCATATAGCTCCTCCTGCTTCTCTCCATATTTTTTCAATATGTCCTCAGAAGCGTCCTCCATAGCTTTGTGGACTAGAAAGATGTCATCATCTGTGAGGGTGGCTTCCAACTGGGGATTATTAGCGTGTGTCTTCTTCCTTGCTGAGGGTTTCTTCAGAGAAACCTTCCTCTTCTTTGGTGTGACTGTACCAACAGGGGGATATTTCGGTGGTGTAGCTTTGCCTCCTCCTTATTGTTCTTCTCTTTCATCTCCTCCTCCCTGTCTTTCTTCTTTGTCTTCTCCTCCTCTTGGTGAGCCAGACATGTTTTCTTCAAAAGATTTGTCCTCCTCATCTCTCTCTATATCATGGACTTCCTCCTTCTTCATCTTCTTCGTCATCCCACTAGTTTGTCTGACATGCTCAACTTGGGTAACTATGAGGATTCCTATGGTGTCGGTGTCGAAAATTTTTGCATCAGCGACAAGTACAAGAATATCCTTTGGCCACTCCTTCGTAATCTTCTCCATGTATACATATATCAATTTGTAGTATGAATGTAACTCTTCCTAGTTCTCGTCTCTACACACAGTGATGTATATGAAATGAGGATTGGTGTAGAACGTTTCTATTGGTTGGTACTAGTACAGGGTGTGTGGTGTCATGCATGGAAATGATTCAATGGCACCCTTTAACTACTGGTAGTATGCATGAAACACTACATTGGACTACCATCGCTTCGTCATGTCGTTGGTTTACCACAGGGTGGAAAACCAAGCGGCCAATGGTTCTAAGGGTTGGATCTCTACGAAGGTGGATATTTTAGGAATTTTATAAGCGACAAATGAGATCAAAATGATCAGCCAACTGTAATATAATTCGTATCCCAAATCCTAGGCTTCACGACAATCCTTCTCTAGCTCATTGACGAGGCAGTTTGACCAGTTCATCTGCATGCCCTCCACACATTTTCCTATGAGGTCCACCTCAAACCCGACGACCTGTGTGCGGTGGTTATTCCTCATGATCTTGCCAGCTAGGAGTTGGAAAGAAAGGTGCACTGTGCCATTCTATATAGAGGCTACCTTGTAACCTCGCTTCTCTTTTTCTACCTCTCTGTAATATTCTTTAATGCATTGTGCCAGGGAATGGTCTGAGGCCTTCCCTGGATAAAAATTCTAAGGGTCGGAACCTTTCACTCTTAAGCCTCTGATCCACTAGATCAAAGGCTTAAGAGTGAAAGGTCTTGACCCTTAGAATTTTTATCCAGGGAAGGCCTCGGACCATTCCCTGGCACAATGCATTGTTATAGGTAACAGGCCCTTTGAGAGCTCCTGGATCATCTGCCCTGTAACAGGCCCTTTCATGCATTGTTTTACTGCTGCAACCACTTGATATAGTTGTGAGCCTTGTCCATCAATTTCTTCGAAGACCTTGCAGGCTTCATCTTGCACAGGTTGTATCTTCTGCGTGACTTCAATTACCTTACCCTGGAGGGCAATGATCTTTTGTTGTATTCTGCGCTGCTCCTAGGCTCTCTTCATTCTTTCTACCGTGGTGAGTAGCTTCATCTTCTCCTGCATGGAAAATTATTGATGTTGCACCTCCTGTAACTGTGCTTCTATCTTCCTTAGCTCTGGATCCTTGGAAAAGCATTCATATGACTATGTGATTCTATCACTCAACTGTTAGCATTCCAAGGCGAGGGCTCTTGTGCTTGCAACTATGTTCTTAGTGGTCTCCTCCCTTTGGTCATGTACCTCTTGCAGAGTGCTCAAGACTGTTTGGGCATCCAAATCTGTTATCCTAGCCTGAAGCTACTGGAGGGTCTCAACGAGATTCACGATTTGAGCTTCAATCGACTCTTTCCCTTCATGTGCCAAGCAGGGGGGTTACAGGACGCAGGTGTCTGTAACTAGGTTGGGACACAGATATGTGATAATAACACTTCATAGAGTATTATTTTTAACACTTAGGTAGTGACATACAATAGTTCATTAACCTTATTAACATCACATAACATACCCAATGATAGATCTAGCGTAGTAACAACAAATATTAGGCACCTTAACCACTTAGTGCTCAGCACTGTGAATCAGATATAACATTTTAATATAAGAAAATAATTTATTAAAAACATACACATTCATTACACATTCTAATCTAAGCACTAAGAAAAACATAACAGAGGTAACATTGCACAAAGAAAACCATAAGACACTAGATATATGTGGTTCACCCCAGTGTGGGGCTACGTCCACCAACCACTTCGCCTCTTTATTATTCGTATGAATATTACATTCATTAGATCATGTGCACTAAGACACAGAGTCAAGCTGCACATCGAACATGAGATCTGTGCACTGAGCACCAAATCCTCCTTCCAAAACTAGGTCAAATGCACATAGGCATAACACAATAATTTCACCCTCTACAAAATCATAGTCCCGCACATACAAGCCTTTGAACAAAGAAACTTGAACTAATTGCACTTAGAACAAAGACTACTACTTCTACAATACATTCTTATTTATTTATACTTTTTCGAGCCCTTACAATAAGGCCTAAACATGGGAAAACCCCATGGGCCGACATCCCATAACCCATTCCAAATACCCTAAAAAAACCCTTACTGGGTCCATATAGACCGAAAAATAAGTGAGATCCATGATATCAGCTTCGCCTAGGCACTCCTTCCTCAACTAATGTGTTGAAGTCCAAAAGTGTGCCAACTCTAACCAAGGTTTCCTCAAATATTGGTCGAGCACCAAAAAACCCCTAACACTCACCTATGACTCGTCCCGAGTCACTCAGGTGTGGACAATGTTGCTTCAAAGGACTCGATCTTAACTTGAGATGCCTCAACTTGCTACTCTGCTTGACCCTCCTCCTCAATAATCTCCTAGATCGTCTACTCTGTAACAGGCCCTTTCAGGCATTGTTCTACTGTTGCAACCACTTGATCTAGTTGTGAGCCTTTTCCATCAATTTCTTCGAACACCTTGCAAGCTCATCTTGCACAGGTTGTAGCTTCTGTGTGACTTACATTACCTTACCCTAGAGGGCAGTGATTTGTTGCTGTATGACACGTTGATCCTAGGCTCTCTTCATTCTTTTTACCACGGTGAGGAGCTTCATCTACCCCTCCATGAAAAATGCTTGATGTTTCACATCATGTAACTGTGCTTCTAGTTTCCTTAGCTCTGGATCCTCGATGAGGCATTCATATGTATTTGTGCTTCTATCACTCAATTGTTTTCATTCCAAGGTGAAGTATCTTATTCTTGCAACTTTGTTCTTAGTAGTCCCCTCCCTTTGGTCATGCCCCTCTTGCATGGTGCTTGAGACTATTTGGGCCTCCAACATTGGTATCCTAGCCCGAAGCTACTGGAGGGTTAGGGAGCTTCACTATTTGAGCTTCGACCGAGTCTTTCCCTTCCTGTTCCAATCCTGGCATAGAGTGACATTCGTTATTCATTTCTTCTTTGACCATGGCCCTCTCTATGAGTAGCTTCTCCTTTTCCCTCTGTAGCTGGGATTTTTCCTCCTAGATCTTCACTTGAAGATTTTCTTTATCGCTTTCATGGGGTGCTACATTGTCCTGCGCTGCTCATAATTGGGCTAAGACTTCATATTTATCCTGTTTCAAGGCTTTTGTAGCCTTCTCTTTCTCTTCCTGGACTCTCTAGAACTAGGCTTCTGTGGCATCCGAGAGTCTTCTCAATTGGGCTAGTTCATCCCCCAATTTTGTAGTCTGTGATGACGAGGGAACAGTGGGTAATGAACGGACCAAACGAAAAACTTGTTGTAATTCCTTCAGTTCTCTCTCAATTCTTCCATATAGCTCCTCCTGCTTCTCTCCAAATCTCTGCAATATGTCCTCAGAAGCGTCCTCCGTAGCTTCGTGGACCAGAAAGATGTCATCATTTGTGAGGGTGGCTTCCAATTGGGCATTATTAGTGTGTGTCTTCTTCCTTGCTGAGGGTTTCTTCAAAGAAACCTTCCTCTTCTTTGGTGTGACTGTACCAACAGGGGGATATTCCGGTGGTGTAGCTTTTCCTCCTCCTTGTTGTTCTTCTCTTTCATCTCCTCCTCCCCGTCCTTCTTCTTTGTCTTCTCCTCCTCCTGGTGAGCCAGACCCATTTTCTTAAAAGGAGTTGTCCTCCTCACCGCTCTCTATATCCTGGACTTCTTCCTGCTCCATCTTCTTCGCCATCCCACTAGTTTTTCCAACATGCTCAACTCGAGTAACTATGGGGATTGCTATGGTGTCGTTGTCGGATAATTCTGCATCAACAACAGGTACAAGAATATCCTCTGGACATTCCTTCATAATCGTCTCCATGTCTTCATCTATCAATTTGTAGTATGATTGTAACTCTTCCTAGTTCTCATCTCTGTGCACAATGATGTAGATGAAATGAGGATCGACGTAGAACTTTTCTATTGCTTGGTACTAGTATAGTATGTGTGGTGTCATGCACGGAAATGATTCAATGGCAACCTTTAACTTCTAGTAGTATGCATGAAACACTGCATTGGACTACCACTACTTCATCATTTCGTTGGTTTACCACAGGGTAGAAAACCGAGCGGCCAATGGCTCTAAGGGTTGGATCTATGGGAAGGTGTATCCTTTAGGCATTTTCCAAGTGAAAAATGCAATCAAAATGATCAGCCAGCTGTAATAGAATTTCTATCCCAAATCCTAGTCTTCATAGTAATCCTTCTCCAACTCATTGATGAGGTAGTTCGACCAGTTCATTTGCATGCCCTCCACACATTTTCCTACGATGTCCACCATGAACTCGGTGACCTGTGTGGGGTGGTTCTTCCTCACGATCTTTCCATCTAGGAGTTGGAAAGAAAGGTGCACTACATAATCCTGTATAGAGGCCACCTTGTAACCTCACTTCTCTTTTTCTAGCTCTCCATAAGAATCTCTAATGCATTGTGATAGGGAATGGTCGAAGGCCTTCCCTAGATAAAACATCTGAGGGTCGGAACCTTTCATGCATAATCGTGTGATCCGATGGATCAACATTGGATCTAGAGTAATCCTTATGTTGAGCCATAGGTATCCTCCATGATAGAATGATAGGAGGATTTTAACTCAAGCGTTAACCTCCTGGTGGTGGCCAAAATGCGGGATCTTCATCACATTCATCACAGTGGACTGGTCCAACCCCTTAATCCATGGTTGTGAAATGAGGAGAGGCTTCTTTCCAGTTGACTTTGTCAAGTAGTGGAGGAGCGCTAACATAGCATACTTCTTCCTGTCTCCCAACTTGAAGACGGTGTTCTTCAACAACAGTATATGTTCTAACTGACTCCCAACTACGCAGATTCCTTTCGGAATGTACGCAGTGAACATGACGTACTCAAATTCATGAGGGATGTTGTCGTGGTTAACAACACCATCCAAAGGTAAAATATATTTGAGTAGGATCGATGGGATTTGCTTCGCATTAGCCAGATCGTCGCAGTGCTTTATTCATTGTTCAGTCACGGGGTTAACATGGCCAGAGCGACGTTTGGTTGAAGGGGTAGCCTGTAGTCCACTAGTAGACAATGCCTGGACACCTTCGGATATCGTTTTGCCAACCATTATCTTCTTAAGGACTTCCTCGACAGACTTCTCCAATTCACTAGATTCGCCCGAAATTCTAGTTTTTAACAAATAAGCGAGGTAGGAAAATGGACAGGTGGGGTAGACAAACAGACAGGAGGGGTCTAGTTTCAGATAGCACAACTTGGCACCTGGACAATTTTTTGTTTATCTCAGTCAATCACGGGTGGAAAAAAGTGGTCCCAGCAAAATAACCAACTAGTTAAATAAGCGGGGCATCATAACGTATCTTCCATTGGTAGGGCGATGCTTCGATTAATGTAAATCTATCGGTTATGGTACGGTCTCAACATACAAAAGAGGTCTATCAACCCATAAATGTATTTTCTAACCATTATGGGGTGTCATTCTAATAGTCAGGGTGCCTCCAACAGTCATCTAACTTCACCAAGGTGAAGTCCCATTCTATGCTAACCTGTTGTTCCAGCGAGGTTCAAGTCCTGTGAACATGCCTCATGTGAGGTTCCAGTCTGCAAAGTCCTCCATCTAGTTTTTGTAGCTTCTTGTAGATTTTCCAACTTAGCTTTCTTTTTACTGAGCTTCCCTACCTTCTTTCCTATTATCTGAGTCTCTCTAACTATTTATGGAATCCTCCTTCCATTTTTATTCTTATCTTCCCCTAGCGTAGTGGCTTCCCACTATTGAGGTACCCTCAAAGGGTTTGAAGCTAAGATTGCTTTTCTTAATACTTCTTGAGTGGGCATACTTCTTTCTTGCATAGATAGGTTCTTCAAGCCTTCTTGCATTCTTTCGACTTTGAGAGATAATTCTCTTTCCTTCTTCATTGTTGTTTCACTCTATTACTTCAACTTATCCTCTTGTTCTTCTATTAGTCAGTCTATTTTCTCAGCTATGATATCCTTTAGTTATTTCTTTTTCTTTTCTATAACTTCTTCCTCTTCTTTCCTTCTGATCTGATCCTTCTTAATCCAAGTCTTACCTAATAAAATTGGGAAGGGGTCATTGTCCCCAACAAAATTAATGACTTCAAATTCCTCTTCAGTCGATGTTCCATTAACAATAATAGGTACATTAGTAACTCTTCCACATAAATTTATCATATTACCCTTAAACAAGCCTATCCTTCCCAATGAAGGTACCATAGTAGGATTTCCCAAAATTTCCCAAGTTTCTTCTGTCATAATATTCACTTGTGTTTCTTCATCCAAGACACAGTCTATGTCGAAGTCTTCTATTCTTGCATTTATGCGTTGTTTTACTTTCAGGATCTCTGGTAAACTGTCATCTTTGTAAACATCCATCGTTTCCTTCAACTATAATAATGTAGTCTGAACTTTCTTTGATTCTTTCTATTTATGACACTCTAACATGCCCTTGGTCTCTTAATGTTCTTCAAAGTTTTCTTGTCTTATGTTCATCCATTCAACTTTAGCAATAATCCTTGGACATTCCTCAACCTCATGACCAATAATCTTACAACAAAGAAAAATAGGGCCTACTCCAGGGAATTCCTTAGCAAGATGTCTCAGTCTTCTGCAGTTATAAAAAAAAATTAATCCTCTTTTTATTTTAAATTTTCCCCAACCTCTTCTGTACTAGGCATTTTCCTTAGGATCATAGTGCTCGACCTGCAATCTAAAAAAACAAATTCTAGATTCTTGCATCCATTTATTAGTCCAAAAACTCTTTCTATGCATAGGAATAAAATATCTTTCTTCATTTCTATTAAATTTACTCAAATCAAATCTTTCTTTCAAGTACTCCCTAGCCTTCAAACTAGGACAAAATCTATTAAACATACTTAAATTCATGCTTTCGAAACAAATATTTTCACTTATCTTTCTCTTACCAAAGAACAACTATTTACCTCTTTTAGGATCTTACCTCTTTTCTTCAAATCATCTTACTTTCTTAGCACAAATCTTAGCAATTCAAGTAGAGTTCTGCACACTTCAGCAATAGATCCACGCATAGAGCTTCTCTTTTTTTTTAGTTCAGTTCCCAACAATCACAGTTTCAGGTCCTGACAATGGAACCATTTGTTGGCATAGGGGAAGACCCATGGTTCAACTCTTAAAAGTGCACCAACAAAACCCCAACTACTGTCCCTTTTGTAAACACCTGCGAAGAAAGAAAAGTCCCACCCGAGGTAGAAGCAGATGGGGTTACAGGACGTAGGTGTCTGTAACCATGTTGGGGCACGGATCTGTGATAATAAAACTTCACAGATTATTTTGTTTAACGCTTAATAAGTGAAATACATTAGTTCCTTAACCTTATTAACATCATAGAACATACCAAAGGATAGATATAGCGTAGTAGCAACAAATATTAGGCACCTTAACCGCTTAGCGCTTAGTAATGTGAATCAGATCTAGCATTTTAACATAAGCAAATCATTTAAGAAAAACATACACATTCATTACACATTCTAATATAAGCACTAAGAAAAACATAACAGAGGTAACATTGCACAAAGAAAACCATAAGACACCAGATATACATGGTTCAACCCAGTGTGGGGCTATGTCCACCAATTGCTTCGCCTATTTATTATTCATTTGAATCTTACATTCATTCGCTCCTATGCACTAAGCCACAGAGTCAAGATTCGTACCGGACAGGAGATATGTGCACTGAGCACCATATCCTCTATCCAAAACTAGGTCAAATGCACATAGCCAAATCACAACAATTGCACCCTCTACAAAATCATAGTCCTACACATACAAGCCTTTGCACAAAGAAAATCGAACTACTTTCACTTATCTCCAAAACTACTACTTCTACAATACATTCTTCTTTATTTATACTTTTCCAAACCCTTACAATAAATCCTAAACATGGAAAAATCCCATGGGACAACATACCATAACCCATTACAAAAACCATAAATAACCCCTTATTCGGTCCACATGGCTCACAAAATAAGTGAGATCCATGATCTCAGCTCCTCCTAGGCGCTCCTTTCTCAACCAATTTGCCAAAGTCCAAAAGTGGGCCAACTCTAACCAAGGTTTCCTCAAATCTTGGTCGACGGCCAACATGCCCCCAACACTCACCTGTGACTCGTCCCGAGTCACTCAGGTGCAGACATTTCTTCTTCGAAGGCCTCGATCTTAAATCGAGATGCCTTGACTTGTTTCTTCACCTATGCCTCCTTCTTAGAGAGCTTCTGGATCATCTTCTTTGTAACAGGCCCTTTCAGGTTTTGTTCTACTGCTGCAACCACTTGATCTAGTTGTGAGCCTTGTCCATCAATTTCTTCGAAGAACTTGCAGTCTTCGTCCCGCACAGGTTGTATATTCTGCATGACTTCCATTACCTTACCCTGGAGGGAAGTGATATTTTTTTGTTCTGTGTGCTACTCCTAGGCTCTCTTCATTTTTTCTACCATGGTGAGCAGCTTCATCTTTGCCTGCATGAATTTTTTTTTGATGTTGCGCCTCCTGTAACTATGTTTCCATCTTCCTTAGCTCTATATCCTTGGAAAATAATTCATATGTCTATGTGATTCTATCACTCAGATGGGATTTTTCCTTCTTGAGATTCTCTTGAAGCTCTGCTTTCTCACTTTACTGGGCTGCTACATTGTCTTGTGCTGCTCATAATTGTGCTAAGACTTCATCTTTCTCTTGTTTCAAGCCTTCTGTAGCCTTCTCCTTCTCTTCCTAAACTCTCTGGAACTAGGCTTCTATGGCATCCATGAGTCTTCTCAATTGGGTTGGTTCATCCCCCAATTATGTAATATGTGATGAGGAGGGCACAATGGGTACTACGTGGACCAAACGAACATCTTGTTGTACTTCCTTCAGTTCTCTCTCAATTCTTTTGTATAGCTCCTCCTGCTTCTCTCCATATCTCTGCAAGATGTCCTCAGAAGCATCCTCCATAGCTCTCTGGATGAGACTAATGAAATCATCCATGAGGGTGGCTTCCAAATGGGGATTATTATCACAAGTCTTCTTCCTTACTAAGGGTTTCTTCTGAGAAATTTTCCTCTTTTGCGGTGTGACTGTCCCAATACGAGGATATTTCGACAGTGTAGCTTCACCGCCCCCTTGTTCTTCTTCTCTTTCATCTCCTCCTCCCTATTCTTCTGCTTTTTCTGTTAGACAACTGAGAGGGGGGCGTGAATCAGTTGTTACCGTGCTTAAACAATTATGGTTCTTTTAAAATCTTTGTAGAGACACTGGATGATGATCACAATAATGCAGGGAAATAAACAATGGCACTTTCAGCATCATTCACATATATGAGAAACACTAGAGGGAAGCACCAACTCCCTGGTTTCTCTAGCACCAACTAGAGGGGAGCACCAACTCCTTGTGTTCAAGCAACCACTTGAACCTTTGAGGAAACAAGTCCTCCCTAGCTCCTCCCAACCACCCTAAAATATAAATATTTGCTACTAAAACTTATTACAGTGATATGATGTTCAACAATGGCTTACCAGACTCATCATTGTTCTGCTATATTTCGTTGCTCTGTCTGCCTCATTGCCTTTCTGCAAACATCACTTGCGATGTCTTTTCTTCCACTTTTTATTCTCTGTGTGCCATGTCCATTCACTGTACAGTTCCTCTTCTGTGCTCTTCAGCTGCTGCACTCTCCTGCTTCTTCACACATGAATCACCTTCACCAACAACAATCACAACAACCTCCAACCGTAACAACAACTGCATCTTTTCCCTGTATCGTGTATTTATAGCTTCTGTGCACCTTGTGCATGCAATGTTCACAATGCCTCTGCATGCTGACTTTGTGTTGTTATACTCCACCTCTCGAGTGCTCTGTCTGATCATCATCGTGACTCTTTAGCTTCTATGGTGGTTCGCCCCACATGTCCAACATCACTGTATGTTATACTAAGATTCCTCAGCCTTTCTGGCATTTTGAGACTCTTCGTCTTCTATGTGAAAGTCAAACTCACCTTCTCTGTCTCAGTTACATGCCTCAATTCTCATCAGTTGTCAATCGCCTCCACAAACATCTTCATTCCTCTCAGAGACTCTTCACCTCCTCTTTCAGTCATCCCGAAGTGTCTTCGCATCCTCTGGTAGAAACCATCAATGGTTTCTAGCAGTTTCACTGAGTCGTGCAACAGTAGCCCTCAGATCTCCTTCAGGTTAATCTATGTCGTTGGATGAGATTTATTAATCTTGCCTTTAAATTGGGTTTCGATATTTCGGCATTCCTGTTGCATTGTGTTCATGCCTCTCCAAGGCACGATCCCCGAAACTCTGATATGGAGTTACATCTACGATCTAGATCCAAGCTTGATTTAACGACTGTGATTGAATCGCCATATCGCATATCACGATTTCAGCATTCTTGTTGCCTTGTTGTGTATTTCTCTTGATGTCGCGATCCACGAAAATCCGATATGGAGTTATGTCAACGGTGCAGATCTGATCTCTATTCAATGACTGCGATTAAATCACGATTTCACGTATCACGATTTCGACATACTTGATGTCCAGTGTTTTTGTCACTTCAAAGTTCCGATCCCTGATACTCCATAAAGAAATCAGATCAACGGTCCAAGTTACAACTTGATCCGACGGCTCAGATTACATCGTGATTTCGCGTATCGTGATATCGGGATTCCTGATGTCAATGTTCTTGGACAACTTTAACACTCAATCCTTGAAACTCCGACAAGGTGTCCATCTGCTGATGTCACACATGGATTGACACGTGTTGAATACTGCCACGTGTCACTCTGATTCGTGACTTACATGTGCCTGAA
>SNQJ01S0022371.1:9231-24992 GCA_010110895.2 Picea sitchensis | reverse complement strand
TACCCTCATGATTGTTGGACAACTGAGAGGGGGGGGTGAATCAGTTGTTACCGTGCTTAAACAATTATGGTTATTTTAAGCTCTTTGTAGAGACACTGGATGATGATCACAATAATGCAGGGAAATAAACAATGGCACTTTCAGCATCATTCACATATATGAGAAACAAAGAGATAAATGTTTTTCGAGGAAACCCATGCAGGGTAAAAACCTCTTTTTCTTTATATGATAAGTAATGGTTACATTCTTTACAGTATCATACATATGAGCACCAACTCATAATGAGGCTACAACCTCAGTTTTGCAATCTGTAACTTACTGAGAGCACCAACTCTCTGTTTTCTCTAGCACCCACTAGAGCGAAGCACCAACTCCCTGGTTTCTCTAGCACCAACTAGAGGGAAGCACCAACTCCTTGTGTTCAAGCACCCACTTGAACCTTTGAGGAAACAAGTCCTCCCTAGCTCCTCCCAACCACCCTGAAATATAAATATTTGCTACTAAAACTTATTACAATGATATGATGTTCAACAATGGCTTACCAGACTCATCACTGTTCTGTTGTATTTCGTTTCTCTGTCTGCCTCATTGCCTTTCTGCAAACATCACTTGTGTTGTCTGTTCTTCTGCTTTTTATGATCTGTGCACCATGTCCATTCACTGTACAGTTCCTCTTCTGTGCTCTTCAACTGCTGCACTCTCCTCCTTCTTCACACATGAATCACCTTCACCAACAACAATCACAACAACCTCCAACCACAACAACAACCGCATCTTTTCTCTGTACCATGTATTTATAGCTTCTGTGCACCTTGTGCATGCAATGTTCGCAATGCCTCTGCATGCTGACTTCGCGTCGTTATCCTCCACCTCTCGAGTGCTCTGTCCGATCATCATCGTGACTCTTCAGCTTCTCTGTTGGTTCACCCCGCATGTCCAGCATCACTGTATGTTATACTGAGACTCCTCAGCCTTTCTGACAGTTTGAGACTCTTCGTCTTCTATGTGACAGTCGAACTCACCTTCTCTGTTTCAGTTACAGGCCTCAATTCTCATCAGCTGTCAATCGCCTCCACACACATCTTCATTCTTCTCAGAGACTCTTCACCTCCTCTGTCATTCATCCCGAAGTGTCTTCGCATCCTCTGGTAGAAACCATCAATGGTTTCTAGCAGTTTCATTGAGTCGTGCAATAGTATCCCTCAGATCTCCTTCAGGTTAATCTACACCATTGGATGAGCTTTATTAATCTTTCCTTTAAACAGGGTTTCGGTATTTCGGCATTCCTGTTGCATTTTGTTCTTGCCTCTCCAAGTCGCGATCCCCAAAACTCTGATATGGAGTTACATCTACAGTCCAGATCCAAGCTTGATTTAACGACTGTGATTGAATCGCCATATCGCATATCGCGATTTCAACATTCTTGTTGCCTTGTTGTGTATTTCTCTTGATGTCGCGATCCATGAAACTCTGATATGGAGTTATGTCAACGGTCCAGATCTGATCTCTATTCAATGGCTGCAATAAAATCGCGATTTCGCGTATCGCGATTTCGACATCCTTGATTTCCATTGTTTTTGTCACTTCAAAGTTTCGATCCCCGATACTCCATAAAGAAATTAGATCAATGGTCCAGGTCACATCTTGATCTGACAGCTCAGATTACATCATGATTTTGTGTATTGTGATGTCAAGATTCCTGATGTCAATGTTCTTTGACAACTTTAACACTCAATCCTTGAAACTCCGACAAGGTGTCCATCTGCTGACGTCACACATGGATTGACACGTGTTGAATACTTCCACGTGTCACTCTGATTCGTGACTTACATGTGCCTGAAATGTTGAATCAGTATGACACTTGTCATTACCTGGTTGTGACACGTGTTCCTAGCTGACGTTGTTTGCTGACGTGAGTCGGGTCGATGGTTCAGATGTGTTCTTGATTTGACGGCTCAGATTGCGTCGGGATTTTTCACATCGAGAAATCAGGATTCTTGTTGCATTGTTTCTTTAACATTTCCAAAATGCGATCCTCAAAACTCCGACGCGCTCTTTATGCACTAGCTCTCCTGGCAAGGCTCCTGGCCCATATGACCGTTATCCCCTTAACCGCAGTCTTACCACTCGTCGAGGTTTTGAGCTTTTCAATGCCGCAATGCATTGGCTCACGGGATTCCCGATATGTGAAACCCCGATGAGTCAACCCTCCTTTCAGGATTTCACCTTGGCAATTTTCGATGGTAAACCTCGTGCAGCTCCTGTCCGATCTAACGGATGACGGGATTTCTGAATGAGATCCAATGACTGTCGATCTATGTCTTCCTTCTCCTCTGCAAACTCCTGTATCTTGAGCTTTGCTGCACACGTTGTCCTCAACTTTTTTCTTCTTGAGCTTTCACTTCCGAATCCCTAAGGGATTCATGGACTTTTGCGCCTCTGCAGAGTCTTCACATGCACACTTTGATACTGCAATCTTCACTAATGTACTTGCCATCAATGACAAGCATACGTTGCCTGTTAGACATTTGCCAACATTTTCTTCTCCTCCTCCTGGCGAGCCAAACTCATTTTATTCAGAACCGTTGTCCTCCTCATCATTCTCTATATCCTGGACTTCCTCCTCCTCCTTCTTCTTCTTCTTCGTCCCACTAGACTATCCAACATGCTCAACTCGGGTAACTATGGGGATTCCTATGGTGTCGATGTTAGATAATTATGCATTAACGACAGGTACAAGAAATTTCTTTGGGCCATTCCTTCATAATATACTCCATGTCTTCATCTGTCAATTTGTAGTATGATTGTAACTCTTCTTGGTTCTCATCTCTATGCACAGTGATGTAGATGAAATGAGGATGGACGCAGAATTTTTCTATTGGTCACTACTAGTGCAGGGTGTGTGGTGTCATGCTTGGAAATGATTCGATGGCGACCTTTAAATGTTGGTAGTATGCATGAAACACTACATTGGACTGCCACTTCTTCATCATGTCGTTGGTGTACCACAGGGTGGAAACCTGAGTGGCCAACAACTCCGAGGTTTCAATCTCTGGGAAGGTGGCTCCTTCAGGCATTTGCCAAGCAACAAATTGGATCAAAATGATTAGGCAACTGTAATGGAATTAGTATCCCAAATCTTGGGCTTCGCGACAATCCTTCTCTATCTCATTGATGAGGTAGTTCACCTAGTTCATCTACGTTCCCTTCACACATTTTCCTGCGAGGTCCACCACAAACCCAGTGACCTGTGTGGGGCAGTAATTTAAATTTGAAAAATTAATGTAAACAAATACCTGGAATAATCATTGTCAACATTATGTGATCCCTCTTTATTAAAATCCAAGAAGGAATTTTATTGTTGATAACAAAAATGGGCCACACTAAGTAAACATACTGAAGATCTCCAAATGGATTAACACCTTCAGTTGCCAATGAAATACTAACATTACGAGGTTCATCTGTAAATTATGTCCATTTTGCAGCAATTTCCTTAAATTCATAACCATCTATAGGCATTCGAAGAATTCCATATTCAATTATCGTTTTTGCATGGTAATCCATAAACTATGTTATGCTTTGGCACTTGAACAGTCACTCCAAACATGGAATTATGGGAATATGTCGGAGAACCTTTCAAGTGACCATTTTTGTTACTTGATCGATTTGATATCTACTGATACCACATACCAGGCATTCTGTTTTCGACACATGTTGTCCATAATATATAATATGATCATCAGGACATCCATCTATACTTTGATACTCCATTCCAATGTCTTTTACAATGGCATGTAAATATCGATATTTGCGAGGTAAAATATTTGTTGAGGGTAACAGAAATTCACCTAACAATATAAAACATAAAAAATAAATAGTTAATGTAAAGAATAGTAATTGTAAATATTGCATTTTTAATTTACACATTAATTAACACTAAAACAAATGGGGAAAATTCAACCTTTATGTAGATGTGAAGAAACATATTACATATCTTATGATCTATGTCATACAAGTGTTCAACAAATTATTCGTAACTTTCAAGTTCACCAGCATCAATGTAGTGGAGAGAATATTTTCTCTTGACCCTTTATAAAGTTGTTTATTTTCCTTTTAAATCAGAGGTTCATCATAAATAGCATCATTATTGTCCCCATGATCATCATATGGATGACCGAATAAGTCTTGAATTAGTTTGTCCCATCATCTTGAACTATGTTATTATTGGAATCTACGTCCATGGGATCACTAACTTGATCTTCATTATCTGCCTCAAGTTATTCATCTTGTACTACAACATCATTTCTGCTACTACTTGGTGCTTTGTGCATAAAGTTAGGGGGGAAATCTAACTTTATAATTACAAACAATCATGAAAAATTAGTGCAAGTATAAAACAATATAAAATTTTGAGAATACAATAAATATTAAAATAGATAATGAATGTATATATAGATAATTACCATGGGACGATATTCATTTGATCCTCCATCCATGTGCCCATATTTTCTACAATGTTTTTTAGTTGTTGCTATTAAAACTCTTTTGGGACATCTAATACAACAATTTTTGCAAGGGAAATAACATTTACCATCACCCTTTTCACCCTCTTTAATTCCTTTGCCAACTCTAATTTTTTCTGACATTCTTCCCCACAGACATATACTGAAACAAATACATTCTTTTTGTTCGCCAAGAAGACCCAAAAACCCTTTTTGAAGTTTCGTTATTATAGAAAACTTCTTCAACATCTGTAAAATGCAACATATTTATAGATTTTATAATGTCACAATTCCGACGATAGTTGACCAAATCAAAGTTGACTTCGTCAAATACTAGGTGATCATTGGAGGGGGTAAACCTAGTTTCCATAATGTCGCAATTGTGATGACTATTTTACCAACGTCGCAAGAGAGACGAAAATCCAATGACGTCTCTATAGCGACATCTTCGTCGCTATTGAGAAATCTATTTGTATGACGTCGCACATGCAGCATTATCGGGAAATATGGAAAAAAAAAAATCCTCTATTTTTCGACAGTATGGCCAATTTTGTCCATAATGTTGCAAATAGAACGTTGAAATTTTTCCAATATGTACTAGTGGTAGAGGCGAAAGAGAGGAGCAAGTGATCTATGAAGAGAGAAGAGTTGCAAGATAAATCTCGAGAAGAGAAAAAGAACCTATACATCACTCTGGCTCAAGGAAGAACTGGGGAATAAGCTTGTTCTAAATGTAAGAAGTTGTTGGAAAGGTTTTTCATTACAAGTTGATAAACGAGGCTGGTGAGTGACTTTGGAAGTCCTTGGGAATACGTCCCTGCTTGGTACAGAGAAAACCCACTACCAATATCTTGTGGGAGGAGGAGGGTAATCGTCATCCATGACTGTTGCTGAGAAAGAAGAAAGAGTCTCTCTCAAAGCATCAAGGTCTAGCTCGGGGGTGGCCAACGGTAAATCCGTTAGGAGTGGATGTGCCTATGGTTGGGTGGAAACATGAACCCCTTTCAGTAGTCACTTCTACAACTCTGGTTTTTTGATAAGTATCTCCATACTCTGTGTACTAAAATAGGAATAGTGATTGAATATATTTATGCATCTATAACTCAGTTTGGTGTTGAATGATTAAGTTAGATATATGAATTATATCTCTATGAATTTGTCCCTTTAAATTGGCATATACTTGAATCATTTGAGTAATTATAATTGTAATATGTAAGTAGTAATGGTGTCGATTTCCAAAACCTTCCCCCTCACGGGAAATTTCCAAGTTCAAACCCTGTGGAAGGAGGATGCCTCCTTCGGATCTCTCACCCATATGATCAAGGGATCATGCCTATGTCCTTAAACCATTTGCTTCTAAAGGAATTAGCACTTACCAAACAAGAATTTCCAAAGGACCCATATGACCAAGGTTTGGGAACCTTACACTAGCTGAAAGGAGTTAAGCCTTTCTAGCTTTGGAAATCCGGGAGTTCAGAGTTCCAAGGGTGTTGCAACCTTAACCAAATATTGAATAAGAGTATAGTTTATAGCTTGAGATTCATTAGAGGATCTGTATGACCAGGTTCTTGGAACCCTGCACTAGTCTGAAAGGATCTAGCTCTTATTGGCTTCGGAACTTTGGGAGCTGGAAACTCCAGGATGTTAAAACTTCACAACCACCAAAAATATCGAATGATGGAGTTGCAAAGTGACGTGGGCCATACATATGAGGATGGATCAAAAGTATTCCCTCTATCAGATCTACATTGTAGTCAGCCAAACGTTGACCACTTCGAGAGAATAGAGGTGTCATAACACCAAAACTCCTAAAGGCCGGAGTTGTGAAGTATTGTGGACCGCCGATCCTTGGATCCTCCTCAGTCATTTATTTGGGGACTCCGTTGAGAACGTCGCTTAACCATCCATCAACCAGGACACATTTCCATGGATCAAGTATCTCTGGGAGGTTTTTACCTGTTGGTGAAAGGGTACATCACTGGAGTGTCGAAGGTCATATTCCATCTAAGTGATCCATCGTTAAGGAAGTGTCTAGATTATATAGTCTGGAGACTTAGCACCTTGGGAGGAATATCTAAACTACATGCCTAAAATCTTGAATGTCAGAGTCACTAATTAACGAGAACCACTCATGACCATTTGATCTAGATGGTGGTCAATTTGACACTGACCTACTCTAGGATTAAATTGGAGAATACACGGTCGAATCCCCGAAGGACGAAGTCTCCTTGAAGATGGTCTCATGTGATCCATGAATAACAGTGCATGAAGAGATATGGGAGGGAATAACTTGTGATTCAGAACTCATATTTCAGTATGGTGGTAACTGCCAGAAAGATCACGATGATCAAAATTTTGGTGGAGAGCCCGGAGTTGGGATTGAGATAGTTTAAGGAAATATAAAATTATGATGCCCCATCCCTTAAAAGAGTACTTAGGGGTCGGGTGTGTTACAATACCTCTTCTTTAGAATCTCTTCAAGTTGCATTTGTAATTCCTTCAATTCTGGTGTACTCATCTTGTAAGGGGTCTTGGATATTGGAGTTGCTCCAGGAATCCGATTGATGGAAAAATCAATGTCTCTTTTAGGGGCTAATCCTCATATTTCTTTAAATACATCTTCAAACTCTTTTAGGAATGCATAATATTGAATATTTGACACCTTATATTTAGGTTTCTCTTCCATATGTGCTGCAAATATTAGACACCCTTTTTTGTAACTTTTCTTCAACTCCAATGATGAAATTTCCCTAACAGTTACCTCCCTGGGAATTCTGTTTACTATCCTTAGTTTCCCTTCCTCATTCCAACAAGTAAATGCCTTATTATAATAGTCTAGGATAGCATGGTTTTTGTTCAACCAATCCATACCAATTAGACAGTCATATGAACCTAAAGGTATGATGTTCAAATCTACCCTAGTGATCAGTACATTCATGTTCATTGGACATGCCTTAACCATCTCATTAATGTTTCTTTTAGCTCCAGTAGCCAGCTGTACCAACCAAGATTTTCCAATCTTTCTTCTTGGAAAATGAAATCTTTACACCATATTAGGAAACATATAACTATGGATAGCTCCTGAATCAATTAAAATAGAAATGGTTTGGTTGTTGATCTTACCTTCCACTTCAATCATATGTGATTGAAACTCATCTTTATTATTGTCCAGGGATGCATAGATCCTAGGTACATTTATGCCCATGTCCTCCATTGTATCATATTATTGTATATTGTAAACAATACTCACCTTTTCACCTCTGTGAGGACAATATATATACATATGATCTATGCCACAATACCAACATTGAAAACGTGGCTTCCTTATCCATTTCCCCCCCATCTCAATCATTCTAGGTTCTCTAGAAGTTGGTTTTCCCTGAGGATTATTTCTTAAGAATGGTGGCTTAGACTCCTTTTTCCTTTGTTTTGTCTTGTTTTTCTTCTTGCCTTTAAATTTTGTTTTATTTTCAACATTTTCTCTTCCATTTTCCTAAGTAATTTTGGCCCAACCACTTTTGTATCTGTTGGGTTTTCCCAATTTACCAGTGTGTTGCACCTTCTGCCATAAAGTGCCTCAAATGGGCTCATCTTTCGAGATACTTGGTATCCATTGTTATAAGAAAAATCTAATAAGTGCAGGTAGTCTTCCTATTTTTATGGTTTATCCATCACATACATCCTCAACATATCCTCATTCACTTGATTCACCCTATCTATTTTTCCATATGATTATGGATGATAAGTTGTAATAAAATTCAAATTTGTTCCAAATCCCTCAAATAATCCTATCAAACCAAATTTTCTTTGGTATACCATGAAATTGAGCAATTTCTCTCATATAAATATCAACAATGTTGGATTCCTTGTGAGTGAGCTTTACTGGAATAAAATGGGCAGATTTGGTAAGATTATCCACCAATACAATGATAGAATCATGATGCTTGTTTTTTCTAGGTAGTTTGGTGATGAAATCCATTGTTACAACTTCCCATTTCCACTCAGGTATGGATAATGGTTGTAGGAAACCAGTTGGGTGTCTATACTCAACCTTGACCTTAAAATCCATGGTGATGGGGCCAAGAGTGCATAATGATTCAGCAACAAGAACAATATCATAACCACCCATGTCAATAGAAAACATGTGAGATTCCAAGTTATACTAACCAATTTGTAGGTGCACATTTTCACAACCCCCCCCACCACATTTCATGGAGCCACAATTAGAAATCGTGATTTGAAAATTGTTGAAAACGTGGATTTTATTTCTTGAGCAAGCCAACAATGAATGAAATTATGAGTGCTGACATTGTCAACTAGGGTGATGACTTTCATGTTCTTAATGTAACCAATCAATTTGAGGGTTTGCGAAGAGGAAACACTAGTGAGGGAATTCAGTGAAATCGGTGGTTCAATTTCAGGAGAATCAGAGGGTGCCTTAGGATCATCTGTTTCAGAAGATCTTCTTTAGGTGAAACCTCAACCTCTTAATGAGAAAAATCCTCTGAAATGGCCATAAAAAGTTTTTTTTCTTTACACTTGTTCTTGGTAAAGTATTTATCATCACAATTGTATCAAAGACTCTTGAGTTGGTGTCCAAAAATTTCTTCCCTTATTAATTTTTGGACTTTGAGAGGAGGGGCTTAAGGAGGATGGGTGGTGGGTTTTGGGTAGGGAACAAAAGTGGGTTTTCTTCTCTGGGCCAATATGACCTATTGTGCCTCCTTGGCATGTTTAGTTGCTTCCAACCAAGTCTAGGGGTGAGGCATGATGACATGGGCTGCGATTTCATCCTTGAGGCCATTGATAAAGAATTCCAAAAAGAAATCATTTTCCATGCCCTCTGTGCAGATATCCAAGTGCTCAAAGGAAATAATAAAATCTTCCACTATTAAAAATTGTTTCAACTTGGTCAAATTTACTAAATGGTGGATGTCTATGTCAAAGCATTCATATAACTCTGCCACAAACTGTGACCAAGCAACATACCCTTTGCGTTCATTTCGACGCCATTTCCACCATTTCCATTGTTTAAGATTGAAATAGATAATTCCATAATAAAGCTTGGTTAACTCATCAGTGATACCACACTATGAGAAATAGTGTTCCATTTGAGTAACCAAGGATTGTGGATCCAAGCCGTTAAATTTGTTTACCTTGATTCTCGGAAGATGGGAGCCCGAGGTAGGGATTTGGAATGAGAGTGTAGAGGCTGGTTGGAGTCAATAAATTCAGTATATAGAGGTGGGCCAAAGGAGGAAGGACCCTAGAATTTGTTCATGAATTGGTGTAGAGAGGAATGGAATTCAACCATTTGGATACTGAGTTATTCTTGGATAAGGTCCATTTTCGCATGAATGCTCAAAATGTCCTTACTTACTTGGGCCTGAAGGGAAGTAAGGTCAGTACTCGGTTTCTAATTGGTTTCCTCTTGATGGGTGAGATCCATGAAGGTATGAGGGGTGGGTCCATGAAAAAAAAGAATACAAGTGATATATACCACTATGATCATGGCAGTGAGGGGATACCAATGGGATAAGTGGGGAATAAGGGTGTCAGGAAAGTATGGGTCCATGGGGTGAAATAAAAGGGTAAAAATTGTAGGTATTACAATGATATCAGTACAAAAATAGGAATCCAATGGGATAGATCTCAAATAAGGGTGTGGGTAGGCCCAATTTTTTTTTTTTGATTCCTGCAGAGTTATACTCCGATCTAAATAATATTGCAGTGTCGAAATGCCCAAACTCTTAACAAGAAAAAATGTGTAGTAATTTTGTAACCAGAATGCAGGAGGTAAGGTTGCACTTCAATAGATCGTGTCTATTCCTTTTCTTTTCTGTTGTTGTCCCAAGGGTTAGGATTTTTAGGGTTCCTACAGACAAGGATTTTCCTTGTGTTATATCTATCTCATATACGTGCAGGTTCGAATGGTGGTACTCGAACCAATATATCAGGGAACCAACAAAGGAGGCTAGATCGTGCCCTTAGTCATACTACCCAATTTCCTAGGTACTAGAGAGTATCTTCCCGAGATTTGTTTTCGGTGGTAATATAACAGTTAGGCGTCTGATCAGTAGATCTATAGTGGGTTTCAATATGCCTAGTCCACTCTATATAAAGGTGTTGTCTTATGTGTTACCACTTGAAAGGGTACCAACACAGGCTACAAGGGTGTCCAACAATGTGAGATTAAAAACCTCTTGTATTTCTTGCATGTATTTATCCCCGACCACGGATTTATGCGTTGAATGACAGATCACTATAGTTTAAAGATGTTGGAACACGTCTCTACCATGAAAACAATAATGCATAATTTATGCCAAGAAAAGTGTTATGATACCTATTGTAAGGTACCATATGTATTATAATATGCACAAACAAGAATATTCATCAGATATCAATGGAATAAAAAAATATGAGAAGAGCAACACCAAAAATAATACCTTTATTCAAAGAAAGCAATGATCACTTACATCTTCAAGGGGGAAACCTCCAACACACCATAGATCTATTACAATAATTCTCAAGACAAGATTTCTCATGCCTCCTCCTCTTATTTACACTAATTCTATCTTATAAAGAACATTTTAGAGGAAGATATTTCTAGAAGAGGAAGCTTCTATTAGGTATTCTTACATTGACTTGTTCACATTTATTAAATAGGCCTTACTAACTAATGTCATCCGTTATTACATGAAAACTATATTATTCTATTTGCATGAGGGGTTACATTCCTAACATGCCCTCCCCCTTAAAAATGAGCATTTTCCTAAAGGATTAAGATGGGAAAATTGTTGTAGAATGGTGGTCGGTTCCCAAGTGGCATCTTTTGGTGGAGTATCCTTCTAGTGAACCAAAACTTTCTTGATGGTGCGTTGATGGAGAAGACCCTTTCTCTGGTCCAATATGGCTTATGGGTGCAACCAAATGAAACCTTCTTCATCCAACTCTAGTAGGTTGGTCTAGGTGTGTAATTTGGTGCTAATCACTTTCTTCATGCATGGGACATGAAAAATAGGATGTATCTTGGAGTGACAGGGAAAATATAACTGATAGGCCATTGGCCCCATGCGTTTGATAATAATATATGGATCATAATATGTTGGTCTAAGTTTCTAACATTGTTGGGATTTGAGTGAAGTCACATTGTATAGCTAGAGATGGAGTGTTACACATGATTTTGGTCGCTCTGGTGATGTCTCTACAAGTGATGTACTCAAGCTCCCACAAGGACTTTTTTCCTGAGAAAAGTGACTGTTGTCTTCTTCCAAAAAACACATTTTTAATATGAGTTTGCAGGCTGCCTATGTTACAGTGTGTGAAAATCCCTCATTCTCGCAAGCCACCCACACTTAGGGTGAAAACTATTCACAGTCTACTTTATAGGTAGGGTGCGAACCTATTTTTAAGATTGAAGAAGAGGAAGAGGTCACGAAGGTTATAGAAGGGAATCTTCTAGAAAATGAGTTGGCAGTCGCATGTTTGGCATCCTACTGACTTCTCAGATTTGGTGGGATCATCCTCATTCATGTATCCATCCCTCCTTCTCCTATATATTGATAGGTTTCTCATGGAAAAGGTTAAGAAAGATTGAATGAAGAATTGGTGAAAGGATTGTGTGAAGAACTCTGCCTGGACAGAAGCTTGAAGACACTATCTGGTCTATCAAGTTGTATTGGATCCACTTCATGCAAATACAGATCAAGTGTGTGTGTTGGAAACAAGGGTCACTAAAAGGAAGCTTACGACATCAAGGTGATCTGGTTGTATCTTCTACTTTCATTTAATATAATACAACGGCATGTCCCTTTCCCATAAAATCACTCTTATTTTATTGCATAACTCCTTGATCATATGCATAACTTGTCATTGAATATACTTTTCTATCTTCACTTTGGTTGGTTTTTGTTGTCTCGGATCTGAATGCACAACAGCACCGTAGCGAAGAGGGAACAACAGAGGCCTAAGGAATCGATATAAAGGCATGTCACTCATTCCTCCTTAGTAGTAGATTCAATGATTGCAACTTAGGGAAATAGTCATGTCTTTGTTGGATCATGTTGTCATTGATGGCAATACCAACATTGATGTCAACACCAATTACCAATTATTGATGTCAACATGTAGATATGACATGTTCTACATCAATAGTCAATGTGACTATCTCTCCCCATCAATAAACATCAATCACATCAATGTGATTAACTCTCTGTTACACGTCAAAATTACTCAGCTGGATAAGTGTCGCATGTTCCTCTCAATTGTTGTCAGTGTCGCATCTTCCTTACAAGTTTCGTAAGTTTCGCAAGTTGGTTAAAAGTGTCGCAAATGATGTTCAGACATACTGCCATGACAAACGACACTAAGGAGACACTTATAACATCTCATATGCTTGAGTTGAAGAAGGAGAACTGGTTTACTGGAGTCAAATAACTCTTGACACCTGAAGAGAGCCCTGAAACAAAGGTTTTGAGGAGGAGCGCTCCCCCATTTCAGCCCTAGAAGCGTTGGCGCTCCCCTACAAGGCTTCAGGGAGCATTATAACGCTCCCCAGCCCCCTCTGAAGGAGCATTTCTCATATTGAAGGCGCTGGTGCTCCCATAAAGCTTACCAGGGAGTGCTACAATGCTCTGATGCCCCTTCTAAAGGAGCATTGCCTAATCTGAGGCAGTAGTTGGCCCGTTGAGGAGAATAAGGGGAGGATATTTCGAGATTAGGAGGTACTTGTGTTCGAATTCTTGGTTTCATCAAGAGATCCCTGATCTAAGGAGAAGGTTCCCAACTTGTTCTAAAGATAACTCAAGAGGTTAAGCTCCTCTTAACCTATATAAACAGGCTCTATGATGGAGGAAAGGGGGGAAGAAATGAAGATATGAAACTTATGAACTTGGAGGAAACTCACAGTCAGCCAAAGGAGAGTGATCAGTGAATCTATTGTTATCCAGGTTGTGGATCTTTTAGGCAAGGGTTAGACGAAGGGGACTTGACGAAGTTGTCGCATTCGCATCTACGATTGTAAGTACTGTTGTCGTTATTCTCATCAATATGACATGCTTGGCCTGTTTCTTTCTAGTTTGTGTCTAATGTTACATGAACTTATCATTTATTGATAGATCCATTTTCAAGCTAATATCAATAGAGTAGGAAGTGGTCGTACCTTGTTTTGTCCACAGAACTCAGCGGGGAGCAAAGGATTGGAGCGCAACTCAGAGCGTGCAGGGACAAACGTCGATAAAAGGTAATTCTGTCATCCTTCCTTCTAATGTGTTAGTTTAGATGGATTTGAAAGGAAGTCAGTGTCCATGTTAAGCATTTTCTGTCTAGAGTTAAGGTCAAGCTCTTAGAGGCAATCTACCTGTCCGCAGGGAGATTTTCCTACAACAGAAACTGACGACTCCACTGGGGAGATAGCCTCAAATCGAAACTTCTTGTTTTGATTTTCTCCTCATTGACCTTGTTCTATCCCTTGATTGTTTCAAACCTGGTTCACTCCTCTTTTGATTGGTTTCATGAGATGATTGGCTCCTTGTTCCATCATACTCAGCATAATTGTCGAGTTTGAATTTCAATTTTTGGAATTTTTTGACATTTTTGGGAGTTTTAGACCCTGGCGCCCCTGTCCTAGTGTTAACAGAGCACCAACTCTCCCCAATAGCCTTGCACAAAGCGCTATAACTCTCCTTTCCTTTGGAAACAGAGCGCCAGCCTCTTTTAGGATAAAAACCCTCCAAAAATTGTTTTTTCTGGGTTTTGTCTCTGGGTCTCTTCTGCTGAGTAGCCTCGTGAGTCAATGTTTCTTCCCTTTCAGCCTTGACATCTGTCTTTTGATTGAAGAATAAACATCTTACTACTTGGATCTTGTAAGCCTTCTTCACTATTGTCATTGGTTTTTTTTGTTGATTGGAGTTTGAGACCCATTCATTGTTTTTCTCTTCTCATCAATTGAGTAAAAACCCTGGTGAAGGTCATCAAAGGCCTACAGACCTCTTCATCTCGATTTTAGTCAAGATCAGTGTTCTTCAACCTTTTCTTTTTGGGTTTAAAGTTTGTTTTTTCTCTTTGATTGTTTCTTTTCTTTCGCTTTTCGTTTTGATTGCAATGAAAGGGTGTATTGTTTGTATGATTGTTGCTTGTGCTAGTTTGATTTTCATTCATACAAAAAGATAATTAGCAAGATGAGCATTGTGTTGAATTAATCATTATTCATATACAAACAAAAAAATCATCTGCATGATTGATTGTGCATATTAGAAGGCATTTAAAAGTTTTAGCATTGCATCAAGATTTGATCGGGAAAAAGAATTGTTTGAGGACATTCCTTAATAGTGTTTGTTAGTGAAAAGAACTTTCCCTCTCTCCCTTAGATAGATGTTCATCGAAAGGAAATGATTGCTTATCATATTTGATGCACGCTTTGGGTCTGAGTCATAATTCCATTTGTTTCACTTCCATGCACCTCTTTTGCGTAAAAAACATCCATTAAAATCAACGCTAATTAAAAGTTATCTAGAACTTTTTCTTTTCTAGGATCCTCCACCAACAGTAGACTAGGCTTAGTACTTTGGATTAGGGCTGTGAGATTAACTCTCCAAATTTTCCAAAACAAACACTAGCATCCTGAGTTAGGGAGAGTCAAATCTAGTTATCGTATAAGTCTGCCTGGGATCCCCCTCTCACACAGGGGTTACACATGAGGTCGCATTCGGGTAAGCTACGGGGACTAACCCTCCATGGTTTAACTGATTGTGGTGGTCAGATCGTATTATGGGGATCACTTTGAGGTAAATCCACAATTACTATGTGGAAGGCTTTTAGTTGATTTCGGGCTTGATACCCTGCCCGTACGTTCGGATCAGACTGTCGACTGTTCCCACCCAGGGGCTGACTGCGGATTGGTAACCTTAGTGGTCATAATATTTAGGGTCTTACACAAGGTGACGGTGACAGGAAGTATCACTGTACCTAGAGCAGACATTGTTCAAACTCACTTGGTCTCCTTGGAGGGTAAATCCACAATTACTGCGTGGAAGCTTGCACCAGGGTGTAAGTCCGTTAAGCAGGTCGCCATTGTAATTTTTCCAACCTATCCCTACCCCTTCTGGACTTGATCACGCGACATTGGATTTCATCACCAACTAGTACGGTCATCAAAAGAAGGTCCTCTTTGCTTGGTTGTGATTCTTAGATTCTATTAGCGTATGTTGTTTCTTTTACTTAGTGGACCTTAGGTCGAGTCAGTGTTAATGGCATCGAATC
>SNQJ01S0022370.1:154069-167233 GCA_010110895.2 Picea sitchensis | reverse complement strand
GGTGAGATGATAGTCACCTATGGACTATGTAAACACAGACAAATAACAGAGTTCAACTCATAAGCATAAGCAGAAAGGGAAAAGAATATCTGACAATATCAATGAAAGAAGCTTGCAGGTTGAATATATTATAGAAAGGGTCTCTATTACAAATGCAACATAGTTTAGAACTCAAAATTGAACCTCCCTCAACCTCCAAGACTGAACCCCAACCATACTTCGAAAGTGTAGGATTTATATCCTTTACATGAAAGTTCAAGATCCTATAAAACTGGATCTGAATATACTAATAATAGAAAGTCAAAACAAATTCATGAAAATAGGAAAAGATCCTATTTCATAGGTCAACATCTTATCTCCAATGATCTTCAAAGTCTTTAAAGTCTTTGACAGCTGTAGTAGATCTTCATAAGTTGGTAGATAATTCGAATTTTCCACCTTTGTCTAAAAGACTATGTTTTGCCAAAATTATGTAGCAAACTCAATCTTCTCCTCTTGTTGGCATCCTTTAAAAATGGAACAGAAACCCAATAATGATGCCATTAATTATTATCTATCATTAGAAACCGTCCTCAAGGTATTTGGATAAGAAAAACTTGGATCTGTGTGAAAACAATGCCTCTATGCCCTGTCTGTGATTTTGGTGGCTAAGAGAGGAAAAATCCAAGCCTGTTAGCCACCGAAAGCTCCGCTTTTGGTGGCTAATGAACAGTTGAAATGTTCGCCTAAGCCACCTAAAATTCTAGAAATATGCCTCTCAAAGATTCACCTATATCTCTCAAATAAAAATATATTTTCGAAAACTAAGAGAGGTTTTTGTATATAGGTTTGTTTTGATCAAAAACCTCTCTCGGTTATTTGAGATTCATTTTAATTTTTCCTTGATATTGATTTCAAAAACATGTGTCAAACAGGGAAATTCTGAGATCCAAAAATTAGGGCTCAAAGATGAATTCGATTCTCCCAATATATGACACCTATAGGAAAATTGAGAGAGGTTATTGGTCTTTGACATGTTATTCACAAAAGCCTCTGACCATTTCTCAAAATGATATTCCATCACTCAAAATCATCATTTGAAAATGATGACTCAACCCAGTAAAAATGCAGAATTTATGTGCTTTCGGTGGCTAGGAGAGCCTGGAAGTTCGAGTTTAAGCTACCGAAATCTAGGCTTTCAATGGTTTAAAATACATTTTGGAAAGGTTCTTAGCCACCAAAACCTGAGTTGGATTTTTTGAAGAAAAAACAAAATCCATTGTTTTTCAAATTTTATTACAGACATAAGGCTTTAAAAAATGAACCTTAAAAAATTTAGAAAAGTATTTTTCAATGACCTCCTATCAACAAATTTGACTGTGTTATTTGAGGAGATAACAGAACCTACCCTTGGTGCTTCAATTTTGGTTGATACCTCACCGGTCAATGAGAAACAAACGAAGGTCGAGCCATCGGGACATATGGAAGAATTTCAGGAACCCCTCCTAGAATAGGTACACATAGTCGGGAGCCTGGGAAATACTCTAACCTGGGGAGAACAACAAATCCTCGAACACGTTGATGAGTTCATTGATATACAAGAGATCTCCTATGACCGGAAGAGAAAATCCATCATGAAGAGAACCACTAAGAAGAGGAGGATTACGTTGGATAGTTCAATTCTCATCACCACAGAGGAGAAGTTGCTCAGCACAGAACACGCCAAGATGTCAGAGCTTATCGGCACAAGGATGGCTATCACAGATGCAACATTGGATAGAGAAAGAAGGGATGAAAAGGACCTGGCCGCTACACTTAAGGAGTTGGAGAATTTGCGCCATTTGGTGAAATACTATCGGGACTCAACACAAGCCATGGTCTTTTTGAGAAGTGAGTTCCAAGACGCCTATGCCAAATTCACGAATGAATGACACCTTGTCACTGCAGGATTAACCGACTTCCAAGAAGACACCCTTGTGGCACTAGTGACCTGCAAGGACGTCGAAAGGAGGTATGAGAAGGCTCACCAAGCAATAGAAAGGATTGATTACATCAGCACAGAAGGAACGAGACCCGAAGAGAATGGCATTTGGGTGCTGAGGGACAGTAGCATAGATTGGATCAGGAAAGAGGTAGAATACTAGGTAAAAATGGCCCAAGAACCTCAGCAGGAGATTCAGAAGAAGTGGGTCGATTTTGAAAAGAGCTGGGAAAATATTAATTGAGAGATGAAAGACATCGGTCTCCTAGAATTCGGCTCACCTGAAGACTTTGTCGACCTGCATGATATAGTCAAGCAACATGTAGAACAAGACTCGGCATGGATATCAGAGATAGAAAAGGTGGTGAGCATGGCACCAAGTCAGGTACAATAGTTCATGCAGCATCTGATCAAGGCTCGAGTATTTATGCAATGGTTGAGTGTTAAAATGATCAAGTAAAGATCACGGGCAATGGAAGTGAAAGAAATTCTTTCAGCCCCGATGGACCAACACAGGTTCTCGTATGCCAACACATGCGAGGAAATATTCGTCAAATGGTCAGAGTATGAGAGGAGTCATCCACTTCAGTAAAACTATTTGATGATTCTTAGAAGAGAGAGAGATGAAAGAACCATGTGGCGATATTTCGTTTTACTTAGCTTGCACTCGTAATAGCTATTTTTAGTTAATGATTCATTATGAATAAGGGGATTGACCTTTTAACAAAGGTTGATGGTTTTGGAAAAGACCCTCATTTTTGTAATTGTAAAGAACTATTTCTAAACTACCTTAATTGATAAGTCATGTTTAGGACCGGAGACGAACTTTTGTTTTCATCAAAGGCATTGTGTGATTGGGTTTGAGGAGGAATAACTTCCAACTTTATTTCATGAATGGATGTTGTAATGAGCAAGAGTTTATGAATCTATTGATAATTTAGTTGTTTCAATATGTTTTGTAGTTCTTGTCTCTAATGATGAAATAAAATCGTTGTGTTAATGTGTGATTAATGTTAGAGCTAAGAAAACTATTTTTCTTGCCATCATTTTATTGCATATATGTTTTCTGTCGATAATTGTATCTCAGTGAATAATTGAAATACCAGCAAGTTAATGTATTGGTACTAGGCTTGTCACAGGTGTGAATATCTTTGTATGCATGCTTGAGCACGAGGTTTATCCCAAGCTCAACCTTCTTCAATAGTTAAGATCCCCCCTCTTACCAACTGGTTTATCCCAGCACACATATTTTTATCAGACCCATCTACTAAAAGAAAATAAAAAAAGAGAATGTTTAAACTGAAGGAGGAACTTTCATAATAATATATCATGTAAATCACCATGTAAAGCCCATCGATAAAATTGGTTGGATCAAAAGATCTGGAGAACCATTCCACCATCAAACACTGCAGAGTCTAATTGGGCCTCCATGGCGGGTTTGGTTCTTGTTGTTGTGTTAAATGGATTTACGACCCCTCAATAGAATTGGTGCTAGAAAGAGGGCTTGTTGAATGAATGACTAATAATATTTCTGATATAATATTTCGCACAGCCTATAGATTCAAAACAACCCACATGCATGGCTAGTCATTCTCAAGACATCCCACATACACTGAGTACTCCTAAAACGAGTAACTCACCCTAGCAAGAGGAAGAACATCTATTCCCTTAAATACCTTACCCTCTTCCCCATGAGGAGTTGAACCAGTTCATAAGAATCACAAGAGCTTACACCCGACAAATTGGATCATTACCCTTAGCTCTGTTAATTCCTCATAGAAAACAAGTAAGCAGACCAATGGTCGACACCCCCGACTAGGTTTTTTTTCACACGGTAGAAGACCTGATAGATTTCTCCCTCACTGAGATCAAACATCCCTTTAATCGGATCCCCAAAACACCAGCTAATAACTACTCTGAGCCCGAAAATTTTGAATCTGACGAGGAAGGGTTTAACTCAGATCCCTCAACTTCAGAGTTGGACAACATGGAGGATAACAATGATCATAATGAAGAAAGGGGAAACCTACCTCAAAACAATCAACCTTGGTTTTCCAAAGATGCTCTGGAAATCCCCGAACAGGTGCATAAACCTCCCTCGACATCTAGAAAATTTACTCCCTAAATTTGACCCTCAAACCTCAGGATTACCTAAAGACCATATTAAAAAGTTCATAATAGCCATTAGACTGATGAATGTCCAACATGAAGATGTAATATGCAGCATTTTTCCCTATACCTTTGAGAATTCATCCTCCACGTGGTATTTTAACTTGCCTCTACAATCTATAACGAGTTGGACAAAGTTCCAAAAAGATTTTTTAGACCAATTTGCAGAAGAAACCACTACAGGAGATTTAATGGTTGAACTGTTCGTCGCCACCATGATTTCAAAGGAAAAGGTTAAATACTTCAATCAATGATTTACCACTATCCTAAACAAATTTCAACCCGAAGCTAAACCCACTCAATCTGCTTTTATTTCCATGTTTGTAAAAAGGACTGCCAAGCATACCCTAGCTAACAATTTCAAGGAAGCCAAAAAAATTAAATTCCAAAGGAAGGGATGTAAATAGGGTCAAGTCTCACTAGTTAAGAAGGAAGCTCAACCTCCACCCAGGAGAGGACTCTTATTGACTAGACCCCAAGGGAAACAAATAGAACAAGGTCTCGAAAAGGAGAGTGGAGACATAGAAGACCTACAACGAATGATAAAGAAATTTTCAATTGAAATCATAGAAATGAAAAGAAGTGAAGGGGAAGGAAATCAAGGACAAAGGCCTTATAAACCCTTTTTTAAGAGAAACCCACCATTCAAAGCAATTGAACCTTTCCCATCCAACTTAAACATCGACCTGGGAAATGTAGCATCCGACTCTTTCTGTACCTATCATCAAGAGAAACATTATGAAAGAGACTATCCATAATGGATGCATTCCATGAATTTGATGGTGAATCGGTTCTTAGATGAAGTTTCCCTTACCGAACAATCAAGCAGCTCGGCGGTGAATATTGTCAATCGGGAAGAAGTTGACCCGTCAGAAGAAACAGCCATGTTGTTGTGGGATCTTGACTTTCCAATTCCTTCTGATGATGTATTTGAGGTTAAAGAACCACCTACTGAGGTTTTGGTTGTCCAAACATGAAGTAGGGGTCAGCCGGTCTCAAATGACCTTACCATTGCCAAAAATTCGAGAGGAAAACAAACAGTCGATCACCCGAACGACCTTTTGTCTCCCAAATAAATCCTATAAACATCCGTACATGAGAATCACCCAATCTAGACTACAACATAGTAGAAGATTTTAAAAGATTGAAGGAAAATGTATCGGTCATGGACATGTGTAGAATTCGCCAGCAAAAGGACTTTCTGTTACAAGCCTTGAATTTAGTAGAAATCCCTATAACAAGCACTGACCAAGGGGAAAATCCAAGCTCCCACAGATCTAAAAAATAAACCAAATGTGACTGTTTTCTCTGTAGATAAAAAAGGAAAGCCTTTTTTCCCACCGTTCCTTCTAATGTTTGAAGTCTTCAACGAAAACCTACATAATTGTTTAGTTGACTCAGGGGCATCCTCTAATGTTATCCCATTAACTATCTGCAAGAAACTAAATGCAATCCCGCTCAAAAGTGATAAACATGTTATACAACTAGACAGAACTCAGGTAAAAGTTTTTGGAGAACTCAAGCTGGATGTCATGATCAGAATGGCTACACACCCAAAATTTGTTCAAGTAATTGACATTATTGTAGTAGATATACCAGAAGCTTATGGATTGCTACTTAGTCGAGATTTGTCCGAGAAGTTAAATGGATATTTTAGCACGGATTGGGATCACCTCTAGTTGCCATTAAAGGGACATGCAAACATGATTAGGATCGATAGGGAAAATTATCTCAAACATATTGTCACCGATTTAGAATCCCTCAACGAACCCTCATTGGCAGATTTCCCCATGATAGGAAACTACTCCTATGATTTCGATTTCGGTAATTTCTCCCCTCTCTCGTCTGATGTACCTCTTACTCAAAACTCTGAAATGGATTTTCAAGTAAATATACTGGTAGCAGCGAAAGAAACCCTCTTATTTCAAGAACCTCTATTGGAAACCACATAGAAATAGGTGGAGAGGAGGAAGTTAGTAGGCAACGAGAAGCAGATGACTTTTGCTCACAATTTTGGACCCTGTACTTTGATGGGTCTAAATAGCAAGAAGGGTCAGGAGTGGGATGTATCCTCATTGATCTGAAGGGGAAACGAAATTTCTTATCCTGCAGACAAGAATTTGAATGCACTAATAATATTGTCGAGTATGAAAATTTAGTGCAAGGACTAAAGAAATCCATAGACTTAAACGTTAAAGAACTAAAGTTTTCAGGGACTCTGAAATTAACGTTAGGAAAGTAAAGAATACTATGCATTGCAACTCTCCCCATGTGAGGAATTACCAACAGGAGGTGCACAGGCTAATAGAACATTTTGAAGCCTTCAACATAACAGTGATTCCAAGGACACATAATACTCTTGTTGACTCCTTGGCCACTGTTGCCTCGAAGCTATCCCCTTTAGAAGACTATGAAGCCTTCAGATTCACTATGGAACTGCTCTACAAACCATCAGTGCCCAAAAATATTTCTAATTGGAAGGTCTTTGAAGGAGATGAACAGATTATAGACTTCCTAACCAATCAGGAAAATTTTAAAGACCTAGCTATTGACGATGAAGTATTCCAAGAGAAACTAGTAGAAACTGATTTCCATGAACAAAGAGGTGAAACAGATCATTCTAGTAACAAACCAAAGTTTCACACAATACCGAAAGGGGTGGCCAATTTGGATCTCGTGTCCCATGTACGAGACTATAAACCTAGGAACCCCAGAAAACCCTAAAAATGTAAATCTAGGAAAGATGGTGTCTAAAGAAGAAAGGAAATCCTATCTCAAACTTTTCAAAGAATATCAAGATGTTTTTGTGTGGTCCTACCGAGATCTGAAAACTTATGACACTTGCATTATTCAACACACAATCTCATTAAAACCCGGAGTAAAACCCTTCCAACAGAAGATTTGGAAGTAACACCCATCCCTAGAACCCCTCATGTGTCAGGAGTTAAAGAAATTACTAGATGCTAAAATTATATTTCAGGTTAGACACTCTACCTGGGTAGAAAATTTTGTTCCTGTCAAGAAAAAGTCCGTGGAAATCCATTTGTGTGTGGATTTCAGAAACCTCAACAGAGCATTAGAAAAGGATAACTACCAAGTCCCACCAATGGAACAGCTCTTGTGGACTATATCTGGTTCTAAAATTTTCTCCCTGTTAAACGGGTTTTCAGGTTACAACCAGGTTCTAGTTTCAGAGGAAGACCGATTGAGAACTACCTTCCGAACCAAGTGGGGAACCTTTGCTTATAAACACATGCCCTTTTGGTTAATTAATGCAGGGGAAACCTTCTAGAGGGCCATGGACATGTCTTTTCTGGGATTGATCAACAAGTGTGTAGTAGTCTATTTGGACAATGTGACTTTGTATTCAAATAATAGAGAATATCACATCCAACACCTAACCTAGATTTTAAAAAGGTGTAGAAAATACGGTATATCTTTAAACCCTAAGAAAACTATTTTTGGTGTCGAGGAAGGGAAATTAATAGGTCATATTATATCTCAAGTAGGAATTTGCATAGAACCAGAACGAATTAAGGCAATATCTCAGCTTCCCTTACCCCACAACAAAAAGGCTGTGCAATCCTTCTTTGGGAAAAATAATTTTGTGAGGAAGTTCACCCCATATTTCCCTGAAACTATCAAACCCTTACAAAAAATGATGTGCAAAGATGTTGAATTTAAGTGGGATGACGAACGAAAAAGTTCTTTCAGAAATAATAAAACTGCAATATCTCAAGCTCCAGTGTTGTGAAGTCCCAACTTTAGCAAATAGTTTTCCCTCTATAATTTTTCCTCCGACCAATATTTAGTTGCAGTATTGACTCAGAAGGATGATGACAACAATGAGGCCCTGATCTCATTTATGAGCACTAATATCCAAGGAGCCGAACTAAATTACCTTGTTATAGACAAACAGGCTTATGTGGTATACAAAGCAATAAAACATTTCAGATCTTGCATCCTAAAAAATCACACCAAAGTCATTATGCCTCATCTAGTAGTTTGATCCCTATTCACTCAACATGAGATGGGGGAAAGAAGAGGAAATTGGACAACAGTTGTCCAAGAATTTGATCTAGATATAAAACCTTCCAAACTGGTTAAGGGATAAGGATTGTGTAAACTGGTTGCTAATGCCCAAGACCAAGTAAATGAAGACTCTGTGTGGGAGAATGAATTGTCGTTATGGTGTAGTGAGGCTTTATATGTTCCCCTAGGGAAGGAGTCTTGGTATGGAAAACTAATTTATCTCCTGCATCACGGGAATTTCCTAGAAAACCTAAACCCTAAGGAAAGGAGAGCTCTCAGACTAAAATCGACACAATATTGCCTCATAAATTCGGTGCTCTTCCATGTAAATTATGATGGGGTGATTTTGAGATGTCTCTAACGTGAAGACATAGACAAGGTTCTGAAGGAGCTCCATGCTGGTCCTACAGGTGGACACTTTGTAAGGAATACCATTGCTTACAAGATACTGACAGATGGTTATTATTGGCCTACTTTGTTTAGGGACTCTCATACATACGCTAGAAACTGTAAAACTTGTCAAATATGCATGGGGAGGTAAAAGAGAGAAGTTTTCCCACTCCAACCAATGGCCATATCCAGACCATTCGAGAAATGGAGGTTATATGTCATAGCATAGATTACCCTGATTTATTCAAAACAACATAGATACATACTGACCGCAATGGACTATTTCATGAAATGGGCAGAGGCCATCCTCTGACTCACGTAAATGAAAAGGTGGTAATCTAATTCATAGAACAACAGTTGATCACAAGGTTCAGTATGCCTTCCGTTCTTGTTTTTTACAATGCTGCTTACTTTTCTTCCAACCTACTGACAGATTTTTCTCTAGATAAAGGAATCATAATCAGATACTCTGCAAACTACTATCCACGGGAGAATCGAGTGGCAGAATCAACCAATAAGAACCTAGTAAGGATATTGAAGAAAAAATTTGCAGACAATCAGAAGAATTGGCATAGTTTTCTTCATAATGCCTTATGGGTTGATAGAGTAACAACCAAGGAATCTATAGGGAACTCCTGATACTTTCTAGTATACGGACAAGAATCCATTCTCCCGAACGGGCTATATCTTCCATCTCTTCAGCTTGCTCAAGGATCTAGAAGAAAATCCTCATCAGTTATTCAACAAAGAATTGATACCCTCCTCATGCTGGAAGAAGAAAGGGAGAAAGAAAAGTCAAAGTTCATCCCTCATCAACATATAGTTAAAAGGTGGTTTGACAAGCATAAGGCCAAAGAGAATAATTTTGAAGTAGGAGACTTAGTCCTGAAATGGGATAGAGTGAACGAATCGAAGGGAAAACATTCGAAGTTTCGGAATCTGTGGCTCAGAATGTTTTAGGTAGCTAAGAAACTTGGGGTAGGCACATATCAGTTGAAAAATATGAGGGGGGAACTCGACGCCCTCCCAGTGAATGCCCAAGCCCTAAAACAATATTTCTGTTAAAAAAAAATGTGTATGTTTTCATGTTATTTTATTTTTAGGTAGGTTGATTGCAGAGTCCTTTCTTTTTGTTTTTGTTTTGTGTGGTATTTTGTGCTTTAAAGTCATGTTCTGCAAGGAATTGGATGATCTTAATTAATATGGTGTAGCAAACTCTATTCCTGACTCATGCTTACATGCAACATTAGAAACGTTGGGCAAACTGCATTTTCTGAAAAGAGTTTGGTATCTAACCTTCGCGAATAAACAACCTTGGCAAGAGATGAAGTGCCTTCCTGGTGGTCTGTTAAAACCTAAAGGGAAATATGGAAATTTGGAAAGGACCACATGTACCTCAAGACAGAGCTAGAAAAAATTTCACCTTAACCATCTCATCTTGCAGATAACAGACGTCCTCCTCTCCCACTCGCTCAGGGCATCTTTGCCAAAAATAAATCAATTATATCAAATGATCATGAAGTAGGAGAGGGTATGCAGATAACTCCATCGGGGCTATGAACGCTCGCTAGCAGCGGAGCAAGGTCTATGATGTTGGGGTGACTCCGTCGGGGCTATGGACGCTCACTGGAAGTGGAGCAACACCGCAGCAAGTGAATGATGCTAACTAAAAGGCTTGGTGCCAGTGAATTCTTTACTCGACTCTTGTCAAAATGGGGCATGGGTCATGGTCAATAGGAACTAAGGTGGAATAAAATATGAAACTCCATAGGTGGACCCAGATTCACGAACATGGGAATTTTAAACGCAAGGATAGAAGAGACTCTGATAAAAACAAAACTAGTTAGGTTCTTAACTAGCTTCTGCATCAACTAAGCCCGAGGAAGGAACAAAAATTATGCTTTCTCCCAATAAATCGTCATTTTTATAGTGCTCAACATACCCTAAAATCCTTATGAAATTTTATCACTTTTTGGGTACAACTTGTTTTCTTTTACTGTCTAAATTGATTTCATTTTGGGGAATGGTTTTTTTTTGTTTTTTTTTCATGACTCTTATCAATCAAGTCAGAGTGTTTGAACTTGTTACATGAAACCTTGTGTCTAAAAGAACTTGACATCCTAACTAAGAATCTACAGCTAACATTTCACCTAATGCGCTTATGTTTGGCATCGGTAAAATTCGAGCTGGTAAAGTGGACACGCGATTACACTAATTGTCGATCGTTGATGCATCATCGGTTTCGGTAGAAGGTGGAGTTGGTTTGCGTAAGTTATTCGCCATGAAAATTCAGGAGATAGTCAATCATCATCGGCATCGACAAAGTACGGAAGGAATAGACATTGAAAAAATCCATAAAGAAATCACCGATAGCCGATGACCGATGCGCTTTCTCGGGGTCGGGGAAATCTAGAAGGGTTAAAACAATCAATTTTTCCTGTGTTAAAGAAACCGTCGATCGTCAATCCTTGATACATTTTCGGCATCGGGACTTTTTCGAGAGAGTCGACTCGGGAGAACTTGGGTAGGTTTATCGTCAATCGTCGATCCTTGATACTTTTTGGCATCGGCAAGATAGGATCAGGTTTTAGAACGTGTAGCTTAAGGAAATTCCTGATTTCGATTAACACAATTAAATGAAGATGTCGGTCTCGAGTGCCACGTGTCTTTGTCGCGTAGGGGTGTCGTACGACCTAGTTTCGTCCCGAGTCATATTAAGGTTCTGTGTGTCCTAGTAACACCTCCTAGTCAGCTTTGCCACATCGGCTCTATATGGAAATATCGATCGGTGCCGGAGATTTTGCAAGAAGATTTCAACAAAAGTATTGTTCGAAGTAGAATCCCGACCCCCGACTCACCAAATGGATTGGCGAAACGATGGGATGTTTTCAACATGAGATACGATCAGATTCTGACATTTAATAGACTAGTTAATGTTTCATCCCACAATTGTTTCTACCTCGTGCGTCGATTAAACAACAACAATTCTAAATCGTCGATAGGCCACGTTACAACCCGCACCCACACCATCAATCCACAATCGAATTTAATTTAAAATATCTTTGAAGATATGACAACAGATTTAATAGAACTACACTCTTAACCCAAATTGAATGGTTGATGGGACAAAGTAAGTTCATCCCTGTTTAAATCTCTAGAATGGATTTGAACAATTTCATTTTGTGCACAAGTTTGAATTCCAGAGCATCTGAAGAAGCAAAGCAAGCGTCTCGAGACTATGTTAATCCACAGATTATCAAAACCAGGTTAAACAAGCAACAGAGGTATGTGTTTAAGTTTGTGAATTCAGTGGTCGTGATTGGTTGTATATGCATTGCATTTCTTGCACAGTCTCTAACTTTTTTTAGCTGTAGGTAAAATGCCTCCAAGAAAGCCTACGACCATATGCTCACCGAGAGCACCTAAGCTGAAGGAAGTAGAAATAGGTGAAGGTTCTTCTCCTGGGACCGCGAGGTAGTTGGAGTACACTCCTGGGGTGAATCTTGTCATTAAAACATCAACTGAGAAAGCCTTTTTCCAACCTCTAGTCTTCGGTGATACAGAAGCAAGCACCGGATCCAAAGTAATGCTCGCATAGTGGGGGAACCTTTTCAAAATAATCAGTCGGGAAGAGTACCTAGAGTGTATCCCACACAGCGACCTCGATGTAAGGGTTCTCAATGATCAGGTGTTCTCGAATATCCGATATTCATATTTACACATGTTAGCCAGCAGAACCCTAGTTTTCCCTTGCATGGAGGTTTTGAAGTGGCTAATTGACCATACAAATGGTCAGAAATGTTTAATCAACAATGAGAATGGTGGGTGTGTCGGATTTTTCCTCCCAACAGAAGTCCAGAAGTACTACAAGCTCAGAGACCTAGAGGAGCGGTTAAACACAGACTTCATGGTGAAGTTCTATGAATTCCATGACACTAATCAGTTGATGGCCTCATTGTGGATGGAGGAAAAAAAGTTTACAAACGCAATGGTTGGTATGGGACAGTCAACCTGAGGGAGCCATACATCTACTTGATGGTTCTCATCTATCGAGTGTATGGAGAGAAGGACTACTCCAATTTTTTTGAAGCATGGATTCCCTTGGCATACATAGTGGTGATCTCTGAAAGCAGCTTCAACTGGGGAATGATAAATTCCAAACAATTGAGCATCTATGTACAGTAGGCTCAAACGTCGAAAGAAGGGAAATCACCCACTTTCCACATGGCCTCGTACTTGCTCGATGTTATCTGCACGAGAAATGTCTTCGTCAGCATGAATTTAAGATGGCATGTTGTGGAGCTTCCTTTTCACATTTATTTCAGCATACTCTGGGAGAATAGGTACAAAAAATCCTATGCACTCGTTTTTGATGAATTCATCACTTGTATTCATTTAATTATATTTAAAAAGGAATGCCCAAGATTATCTGTGGCAGCCAAGAAAATGGTAGTGAAGGTAGGACACTAGTATTTGGATGAACGCTCAACCTATATCAGGGTGTTGCACCTGTAATGATCCCAAGCCAAATTCTTTCCTGGAATCACTAACTACTACTAATTTATTGAGTTATTAAGTGCATACAAGATTCATCAACACATGGAGATCACAAT
>SNQJ01S0022370.1:140348-154059 GCA_010110895.2 Picea sitchensis | reverse complement strand
TTGAGTTGTCTTTTACTCCTTTATCCTTTTCCTTTCTTAAGTCAACTTAAAAATATAACTTTTAACTTCTTGACTTTCCCCCCTTCAGTGTGAGACTATGACCTAGTGGCGGTGCCCAGGACACTGAGTCTCCTCATCACCTCTCTAAGAGGTGGGGGACATTACAGCCACATCTACTCCCCGCTCATGTACCAAACCGGCTCATTGTAGGAGAAATCTGCTATCAGACTATCCTGCAGGGATATAATGCCACACTAGTCAAGGATAAGAAGAGAGCTTTCATACCCTACGGTTTCGATGTGGAGTTTTATCTGGTAAAGGACACTGCTCAAGCCAAAAAAGAAGGGTTTATCCAACTTGAATTTAGGTTCCCGATAGGATGATTCCGCAAGCACGACCCTAAAGGCCTGGTCCTCCAACATGCTTCATAGGTATCATCTTGTTGGCCATATGTGCATGATAAATTTGAGGATGAAATTTTCACAGAGTGCGCTTAGGACTGGGAAGAGGTAGTACAGAGGATGGACAACCCAAATATGACCAGGTTCAAGGCCATGAGCATGGATGAACAAGTGGATACAATAGAGCAGTCGGCTCAAGAGGCCCTCAAAGTTCAAGAAAAGATCAGAGCAACAGAGACTACAGAGGCACAAAGAAGAGGGTTGCTCTTGCTAGAAGGGGCACAGAGAATCATTTACCAGTTACAGAATGATCCTGACCTCGTAGAGATGTCAAGGATCCCCACTGACGACCCAATCACAAGCATAGGAGATCCAATACAACTTGAAGAAATCACTAGGCCCGAAAACCCTGAAGTTCCATCACCGCAAATTAGATCACCAGGGGGAATTTCAACCCACCTGAGATATCGAGGACATTCGGTAGGAAAATTGTACCTAACCCTTTCTTCGACTTAATATCCATCTATGATGAGGAGGAGAGTTTGGAGGTTTCCCTAGTGACTCCAGTGTAGATTACAGAGGAAAGGGAACCTGAGAGAGCATCTACCCCAGGTCTTAATGCTCCAATTCAAAGCCTTTTGCAGAGCGACCATGAGGTCAAAAGTGCATTATACACTGAGCTACTCAACTTGTCAGTAACCCCAATGGAAATATCAAGGGATGAGCTGGGATCGGGAGGTCAGAAAGAGGAAGTTCCACAGCAAGAAATTGGCACATCGACAGTCGATTAGCATGTAAGTACCGAACCTACCCTTGGTGCTTCAATTTTGGTTGATGCCTCACCAGTCGATGAGAAACAAATGGAGGTTGATCCATTGGGACATATGGAAGAAGTTCAGGAACCCATCCTAGTACAGGTACACATAATCAGGATCCTGGGAAATACTCTAACCTAGGGAGAATAACAAATCCCCAAACCTGTTGATGAGGTAGCCAATATACAAGCGATCGCCTATGACCAGAAGAGAAAAGCCATCATGAAGAGAACCAATAAGAAGAGGAGGCTTACATTGGATAGTTCGATTCTCATCACAACAGAGGAGAAGTTGCTCAGCACAAAACATGCCAAGATGTATGAGCTTATCAGCACAGGGATGGCTATTACAGATGCCACATTGGATAGAGAAATAAGGGATGAAAAGGAGCTGGCAGCTGCACTTGAGTTGGAGCATCTATGCCATTTGGAGAAATAATATAAGGACTCCACACAAACCACAATTTTTTTGAGAAGTGAGTTCCAAGACGCCTATGCCAAATTCACAAATGAAGGACACCTTTTCACTCCAGGAATAGTTGACTTCCAAGAAGACACCCTTATGGTGCTAGTGATTTGCAAGGACGTGGAAAGGTGGTATGAGAAGGCTCACCAAGCAGTAGAAAGGATCTATTACATCAGCGCGGTTCAAAAGGGTTGAGATGTTGAAGATTACGACATTTGGGTGTTGAGGGACAGTAGCATAGATCAGATCAGGAAAGCGGATGAATACTAGGTAAAAATGGCCCAAGAACCTCAGCGGGAGATTCAGGAGAAGTGGGATTATTACGAAAAGAGATGGGAAAATATTAATCGGGAGATGAAAGACATCAGTCTCCCAGAATTAGGCTCACCCAAAGACTTTGTTGACCTGCATGGCATAGTCAATAAATATGCAGAACAAGACTCACCATGGACAACAGAGATATAAAAGGTGGCGAGCATGGTGTCAGGTTAGGTACAACAGTTCATGTAGCATATGATCAAGGCTCAAGCAATTCTGCAATAGTTGAGTGTTAAAATGATCAAGTACAGATCACGAGCAGTGGAAGTGAAAGAAATGCTTTCAGCCCCGATGGACCAGCACAGGTTCCTGTATGCCAACACATGCGAGGAACTCTTCATCAAATGGTCGGAGTATGAGAGGATTCATCCACTTCAGTAAAACTATTTGATGATTCTTAGAAGACAGAGAGATGAAAGTGCCATGTGGAAATATTTTGTTTTACTTATCTTGCACTCGTAATAATTATTTTTAGTTAATGATTCATTATAAATAAGGGGATTGACCTTTTAGCAAAGGTTGATGGTTTTGGAAAAGACCCTCATTTTTGGAATTGTAAAGAACTATTTCTAAACTACCTTGATTGAGAAGTCATGTTTAGGACCAGAGACAAACTTTTGTTTTCATCAAAGGCGTTGTGTGATTGGATTTGAGGAGGAATTACTTCTTAATTTATTTCATGAATGGATGTTGTAATGAGTAAGAGTTTTTTAATCTATTGATAAGTTAGTTGTTTCAATATGTTTTTTAGTTCTTGTCTCTAATGATGAAAGCAACTCGTTGTGTTAATGTGTGATTAATGCTAGAGCTAAGGAAAATATTTTTCTTGCCATCATTTTATTGCATGTATGTTTTCTTTCGATAATTGTATCTTAGTCAATAATTGAAATACCGACAAGTTAATGTATTAGTACTAGGCTTGTCACAGGTGTGAATATATTTGTCTGTGTTCTTGAGCACAAGGGTTAACCCAAGCTCATCCTTCTTCAGTAGTTAAGATCCCCCCTTTTACCAACTGGTTTATCCTAGCACACATATTTTTATCAGACCCATCTGATAAAAGAAAATACAAAAAGAGAACGTTTAAACTAAAGGAGGAACTTTCATAAGAAGATATCCTATAAATCACTACGTAAATCCCATCGATAAAATTGGTCGGATAGAAAGATCTCGAGAACCATTCCACCATCAAACGTTGCAGAGTGTAATTGGACCTTTGTGGCGGGTTTGGTTCATGTTGTTGAGTTAAAGGGATTTAGGACCCCTCAACAGGTACATTTTAGTCTTTGTTTTCCTAACTGTAATTGTGTCTCTTTCTTTGTTTTCATTTAAATGTTTTGTCTTCTAAATACCTGAATGAGTAAATGTTTCAAAATTCATGGTAGTTCATTCTCTTTTTCATATTTTCAAGTATTTCCATCAATTTCTCCTAAAATTACTTTAGGATTCGCCCTTTGTTAGGTGCCCTATTGTAATGGATTGTCTTCTCCATTCTACTTCCAACTACAACAATAATCCAATTGTCTAATACATGCTATCTACCTTGCCTTTGTCAATGTGTGATCACATAACCAGTATCTATGTACTTCGATTGATTTTCATTTAGCTCGACTCCATTGCCCAATGGGATTTCTTTTAGTCCTACCAGTTATATTCATAAACCCTTTTTTCATCTCAGATATGGCCACTGAGCTTGATTTTACAGTGAGAGATCCCTCTGAGGTTTTGAAAGGCCAGATTCCAAGCCTAAATTTGGTCTGTGGTTACCTCTATGATTTTCCTCCACAAGCAAGACAAATTACAGAGTGATAATAGTCACAACTCTAGGCCATATGGTGTAAAGGGTCACGTACTAGGTGACTTGGCGCAAAGATCCTATTAACACCCTCCAAGTAAGAATGTAGGTTTGGTTTTTCGATCATATAATAAAGGGATAAGCCCTCATAGCCTTACCTGTTAAAAACTCAGTGCCTTTTTTAATTAGACTAGGCTTCTAGCCCTTGGTCCTGTCGAAGTATTAAGATAGAGCACCACTGTAATAATGAGCCCGAGAAACTTGTTGTTGTCGAGTTCCAACAACAAAGAACATGATTGAACATTGGTCCAACTAGGATATCATCAGACAAAACTTTGAAGAAACCACCAAGCATGTAGTAACTTTGAATACAGTGGTAAGTAATTGGCAATCCTACTTTGTGAGTGCATATAGAAAACTCTGAGCACAAAAATATTTGGTCAAAATTATAGAGAAAACTAGAAATGTGAAGACTGACATAAAGATCAAAGATGCTCTTACAAAACAGCTAGCCAAAGAAAGAGTATTGGAAACACAATTGTCACAGCATGAACAAGAATGGCAGAAGGAAAGCCATGGATCATAGATAGAGACCGACAATGCATTGCATCATCTTGTGCAAGTCAGAGAAAATATTGTGTAGACAGAACAACAAATCGACCCAGAATTGACCACTATACACTAGGAAGATATAGTGGGAAAACTAAATATTCTAGAACAAATGAGGATACTAGGTCTAGAAGCACAGCAATCAATTGATGCCTAGCATGACTTTACTTGAAAGCTACAGCAAACAACACTGAATATCCTCCAGACAACTCTTGAAATCAATACATAAAGCAGACAAGAAGGAACAATCGATCGATCAGTGGCAAAGGACCAATGCTTGAAGAACATTTAGACAAGCCTTCATAACTTCTTCAGACTTCAACAAATCCGACACCAAAGAATTTTGTCTTTCTCTTTTTCATTCCACTCTCTCTTTCTAATTTTGTAATAGCCTTAGTAGAAGAAATTAGTAGAAAAATTTCATAATCTTACCATACTTCACCTCTTGCTTGGGACGAGCAAGGAATTGAGGTGGGGGCAGATGTTGTCAAGGGCTAGTCGACTCTATCGACTAGACCTGATAGTGAACTAAGAATTAGTTGGTCGACTGCGAAAGTCAAAAATACATGTCGGTCAGAGTGTCTGTTAAGCCGACTGACCCAGGCAATTAAGTAGGTACAACTACCTGGTAACTGAATATGTATGTATAAATAAAGGATCATGTATCAAGAAAAATGTTTTAGACACATATCTAATAAAATACTTATTCTTGGGCTTCCACTACTTTGTTTATGTCTTTACTTATGGATGTATGTATGTAATCTCTATGATTCTCTTGTGATGGACCATCGATAACCTTTCCTACTTCTTCTAGATTGCAACACTTTCCAACGACGCAAAAATCACCTCAAATGGAGCTAGAACTCAAAAGTTATGGCTGGTCAAAGTTTGGTCAACAAGAAAAAAAAAGTCAAAGAGAAAAGTCAATGGGTGACAAATGTAGCCATTGTAAGGGTGACATGGGGCACATGGTCGTATAGGCAGTATAGGTGATGTGGCATGATGGGTTGGTAGTTGGTTGGGCAAGTCATATAGTCCAGGTGGACAAATCATTCGTCAACACATGGTAAGGATAAGCCAGTGAGAGGCTTCCACATGGTAGCGTACCATTTGCCACTAATGGCATGGTTTATCAAAATATTATGGGAGTCGACATGGGTAAAATTCATGACCTCCCAAATTATTTACACAAGCCTTTGTTACCAATACACCATGGCATCAGTTATTAACCATATATGGTGTAATATATATTTATCATTGGCTAAAGTTCAAGTTGGCGATAAAAAGGATAGAGGACATAGCCCTCAACCTATAATATAAGGTTATATGTATTGTAATGTGACCGTTCCATAATACAAACCATGGGGATAACAAACTATATAACAATGAATATATAGTTTAAACCATATGTCATTTATATAACAAAAAAAACTGCAACAAACAACGATCGGTGGGGTTTGATACCCAGACTTGTCGCCTAATATACCAATGTACTAACCAATGTGCCCAAGGCACCTCGTGTTACGGTTACCCACCAAACAAAGTGTTAATGTTGATGACGATGTCAGCGTGAATTTCGGACGGGAGGTTGGGCCCGCAGCCTATTTAATGGGTGCAGATCCCAATGACCGACACATCCCTATGTGCACACCTTTCGAGATGGCACAGATCTCGATGTAGGGCATGGATACATAGGATGTATGGATTTCATAAATTTATGTGCAAAGAAGGAGCTAAGTTTGGCATTGCATAGAAAAGCGTGCCATGAGGTATATTAATAACACCTAGGCAACTTTATACTCATTTTTCACGATTTTTCACTAGTATAAATTTGAGGTCTATTTTATGATCAGAGGTCATTTGTAAAATTCTTCGTCCAGATTTCCATTAATGAGCACCATAGTGCATCGTTTGGAATGTAAAAAGGGTTTAAGTGAGCCAGTTTAAAATTTGGTCGACTTTATAGTCAAATTTCTCATAATTTTGCAAGGATTCTAATGGTGAGCTCATTTTCTTGTTTTTTGAGTAGAGGAATTAAAGAGAGTCTATTAAATTGGTTTTTTGTAAGCCCATGATGTAATTTAACTTGGTATTTTGGCATGATGAAGAATAGTCTCATTATATAAGGAGGACTTGAAGATGAAGTGATATATGTCATCAATATATATATTTTCAATTATTTTATTTTTTGTTGAGTTATCTCATAAACCTTCAAATTAATCATCGGTTTATGAGGTTTTGGATAAGAAGCACATCATCATTTTTTCTAAAAATCACCTCAATAAAATTAGGAAATTATTCTGAATCAAATTAGATGTTGCATGTATATATTGTAAATAAAAAAGTGGTGTCTAAGGATTTTTGGATCAGGTTGGTATCAAAGATAGTTTTGATGTGTATTTGCAAGTTGTTGATGTGATGAGATCCAAGAGTTCATTTGGTGAATATATTGAAGGCTCTTATCAAGAGGGAAAGATGAGTAAATCTTTCATGAAGTTGAGGCTGCAAAAGAATATTAATAGGCAGATATAGAAGGAGAATTATGAGTTAAGAATGGAGTTGCAAGCTCTTGAGGAAGAGAAGTATAGGCTGCTAGATTGACTGTTATGTCATGAGGAATTCCATAAAGGTGTTTTCATGAGTTGGAAAGAAATTTGCATATCAGGAACCAATCATTGACACCATCAGCATCAATCCATGAACATTGGCAGACTGAGATTGTAAAGTATCCGATGCAAAAGGAACTACCTCTTTCAAAAGGCATGATCGAGAAAGATGACTCCTCATATTATTCTTTTTCCCATCAAGATGGATAATGTTTGAGGATAGTTGAGGCAAGGAGAACATCAGATGAAGAGGTCCCTCATAAACATTTATCCTTACCTTCCAGTCCAAAGAAAGGTAACATGTGTAATACATCTCCAGAGAAAGATGTGCATATTGAGGGGGAAATGAAGATATTTTTCACAGATAAGACTGGTAAATGGTCAATGTATCTATGCGCTTCTTATGGAACTAGTAACCATGATGTGGATAAATGTCGAAGAAGACAGTTTGTGCAAGTAAATCCCTCCAAGAAGGCTAAAGGTAAAGATCATTTCTCAAGGAAAAGGAAAAGGGGGAATGATAAGAAGGGTCTGTGATTCCAAGAGGGGAACAAGACACTCTGCTCTTATTTTGGTAAGAGTGGACATCATATTGAGAAGTGCTAGACACTTTACCCGCACTTATGTCTGAAGGAGAACAAGAAATATGTAAAGGCACTTGTAAGAAGACAAGCAACAACTCTAGATGAAGTTAATGGTCTTACTAAAAGGTTTGAGAAAGAATACTTCCTAATGGTTGGTCTTGGAAAAGTGATATATGAAGACATCGAGGAATGGTTCGTGGAAAATAGCTCATCTCACCACATGACCAATATGAGATCAATATTTTTTAATTTCTCATAGTCCAACATAGATTGCTATGTAGTATCTGGAACCAACACTGGACAAGAAATAAGGGAGTATGGATATGTAAGATTCCAACTCGAGTTAGGAGGATTTTTGGGAATAGAACATATGTTGTATGTTCTAGATTTGAAAGTAAACCTACTCTCAATTGTGGCATTTGAATATGAAGGCTATCCAATAGCATTCCATAATGGTCAAGTACTTGTGTATTCAAGAGAAGTTGCTCTAGACACAACAATAGTGCTTGGTATTTGCAAGGAGAGGTTATATAGGTTAATAGGAAGACCTATAGTTTGGTCTAATGTTTTCTTGGATTTAGTATCATATTCTACATTAGATTCAATGTCAGATTCAAGATCAACATCAGAGGCATTGTCAGAGGTAGGAAGTTGTGAAACTCCTTCGAGTACCAAGGGGAGGATGAGTCCATGAATAACCATCCATCAGAAAATATTTCATTGTAAATATGTATATTTGTAAATGGAAGCTTATATGAATATGTAGATATCTCCTAAAAGTATATTAGAAGGATTGTAAGAAACTCATTGTCATTTATAAGAGTGAGAGGAATTCTGTAAAATTTCTATATTGCCACCTTATATGTAGATAAGAGTGAGAGGAATTTTGTAAGAGAGTTTCTATATGGACACCTTATATTCTGTTAGAAGTGAGAGGAATCTCATTAAAAATATTTCTATATAGTTACTTCATTCTAAGTGAGAGGAATCTTGCAAAAAGGATTTCTATATAACCACTTTGCTTTAGAGTGAAAGGAATATTGTTATAAAGATTCCCAAAGCCTTTTGATAATAGTATAGTAAATTGTATTGTCTTGTCATCAGCTAAAGGGATACATATGGATCGAATTCTCTAAGTCAGCATTCTTGATTCTGAAGAACTAAAGAGGAAGGAACAAAAGGATGCATACAGCTGGAACATGTAGATCGGAAGCAGAGAAGGCATCAATGTAATGAAAAACTTTTTAGAGCTAGTAAAGGAGAAATAATCCTCTATTTAAGAGGCATAATTGTAAAGGTACATGCTATAAGCATCTTTAAATTACTATGTCATGTTCATATGGATGTATACCTTGAACATAAGAAAGTCAAGTACATATGGTAACAGTATAGATCAAGTTGTTTTTCAAGGCAGGAGATTAATGAACAGGGAATTCATTCAAAGACTCCTACAGATGCATCAATAGTACAGGAACAACGAGTACAAAAGGGCAAGGCATATATCAACATTCGACTTGGTTTCATATTGGTCGAGATAGACTATGTTCAACAGTAGGAGGTGGGATTGGATGTTGAATACAGGATACAAGTATTGTATAGATTCAATGAACAATACTTTTGTTGTCAGGGAATCTATGAGCCAGAACCGGAGCTATTAGCGACAGTGCCAGAGGCCAGAGTCAAAGCCATGTTCCAGAGAAGCAGACAGAAGTACATTGATCTAATACATGAGATCTATGATCTAAGATGAAGACTGAGTTCCAAAATATTCAGCAAGATGGAAGAGTGAAGAAGCTTAATCACTAAGTTACTAGATAAAGAGAATTTCAGTAAGATGGAAGAGTGAGTTAGAGTTATCATCACTAATTTTTTGAATATCTATACTTTGTACGGTCCAAATTTTCTTCAATGGGAAGGTGTGATCCAGGAGGATCTAAAGAATGCTCATAGAGGTCCAGAAGGATACGGAACACTCACAGAGGTCTAGAAGGATCCATAAATGCTCAAAATTTAATATCCCAAATGCTCTAAAAAAATACATCAATGTGTAGAGATCATCAATAGCTTTCCAACAACGTAAAAATCACCTCAAACAGATCTAGAACGCAAAAGTTATGGCTAGTCAAAGTTTGGTCAACATGAAAAAATTCAAAGGGAAAAGTCCAGGGGTGACACATGTCACTACTGCAAGGGTGACATGTGGCACATGATTGTATAGTTCGTACAAGTGACATGGCATGATGGGTTAGCATCTTATTGGGAAGGTCGTACAGTCCAGGTGGACCAATCGTTCGTCAATACATGGCAAGGATAAACCAATGAGAGGTTGCCATGTGGTAGTCTCCCATTAGCCACTAATGGTATGGTTTATCAAAATTTTGTGGGAGTCGAGCCGGTGACCTCCCAAATTCCTTACACAAGCATTCGTTACCAATACACCATGGCGTCATTTCTTAATCCTATATGTTGTAATATATATGTAACCTTGGTTAAAGTTAAAGTTAGTGGTAAAAAGGGTCGAGGGCCTAGCCCTCGACCCATAATATAAGGTTATATGTATTGTAATGTGATTGTTCCATAAGCCAAACCACATCGCTAACAAACTATATACCAACGTATATATAGTTTAAACCATATTCCATTTATATAACAAAACAAACTGCAACAAACGGCGGTTGGTGGGGTTTGATCCCCCGACCTGCCACTTAATATACCAAATCCCTCACTAGTGCGCCCAAGGTGCCTTCTATTATGGTTACCCGCCAAAAAAAGTATTAATGTTGATGCCAATGTCGATGTGAATTTTGGATGGGAGGTTGGGCCCGCGGCCTATTTAATAGGCACATATTTCAATTCCTGACACATCTCTATGTGCACACACTTCGAGATGGAACAGACCCTGATACAGGGCATGAATCCCGAGGCTATAGAAACTGCATAAATTTGCATGCAAAGAAGGAGCTAAGTTTGGCATTGCATAGAAAAACATGCCATGAGGTATATTAATAGCACCTAGGCAACTTTATACTCATTTTTCTAGATTTTTTGTGATTATAAATTTGAGGTCTATTTTATTATCAGAGGTCATTTGTAAAAGTCTTAGTCCAGATTGACATTAATGAGCACCATAGTGCATCGTTTGGCATGTAAAGAGGGTGTAATTGAGCCAGTTTGGAATTTGGTTGACTTTATAGTCAAATTTCTTAGAATTTCTCAAGGATTCTAAAGGTGAGCCCATTTTCTTGTTTTGAGTAGTGGAATTAAAGAGAGTCTATTAAATTGGCTTTTTGTAAGCCCATGATGTAATGTAACTTGGTATTTTGAGATGATGAAGAATAGTCTCACTAATATATATATATATATATATATATATTGAGTTCTTTTATTTTATGTTGTGTCATCTCATAAACCTTCAAATTAATCAGTAGTTTATGAAGTTTTGGATAAGAAAAACATCATCATTTTTTTCTGAAAATCACCTCAACACGATCAGGAAATTATTTTGAACCAAGTTAGATGTTGCATGTATATATTTTAAATAAATAAGTGGTGTCTAAGGATTTTCGAATCAGTAGGCAAATTCAATTCTATAGAAAAAATTGTGAATTTTAACTACATGTGAATATAATACAATACCTACCTCGTTACCTTCGTTTGAAGATACATTGTCAAAGTGCATATGCCACATACCATCTTCAAAATTGTAGGGTTGTTGATGAGAAATGTCATCCTTATCATTAAAAATTGAATAAACACCCATATCTTCCTCAATAAAGTTTACATTTGACTTAGGAACTTTTTCAATGTATGGTGAGATACGTCCTTCCCTTAATACAATTATATTTTTTCCATTTTTGGGAATAGACAAGTGAGATTCGTCTAAATATAGGTAACCACTCATTAAAGCCTACCAATCTCTACCCAAATAATTGAATAGTTGCTAACAAACATATATATGACTTGTATATTTAAAGTGGTCATGATTTCCAGATGAGCGCAAAGGACTAAAGTTAAATATTTAATCTCACCTATCATAGATTGTTGTTGATTATTATAGGACAGCATGATTCTCACATCATCATTTGTACAAGAGAGGCCAAGCTCTTCCATAATAATCTTAGACATTACACTAGGTCCAGACCCACCATCTATTAGTCAACAATGAGCCATTGTATCAAAAATTTAAAAAGGTGGGTTTTTTACAAAGTTTTTGAAAATATTTACACCTAATCTATTTACATGAGAATATTCTTCATCAAGGTCTTCAGAAAAACTAGCTATTGAGTAAGTTTTACCTTCCATATAATTCTTAAGATGTTGTTTTTACTCAGGGACAATGACCATGTCCAAGAGGGTTGCATCCACTTTTATGTTAGCCAATTGTTTTGGTATGTTATACTTTGATGAAGGTAAAGAGGTTGAAGTCCCTTGAATTTGTGTTATCCTGTCAAGCTAAGGATTTGTACTTGGAGTAGAAGAAGAACTAGGAACAAAGGTAGTTTTTGGATTTCCACCTTTTCCCTTGTCACTATAAAATTTACTTCAAGTATTTACTACCATTACATCTTCTTCGTGCATGAAATCTAAGGTAGTGACAATTACTTCATTTCTTTTGCCAAAGATTATTTCTTATGCATTTTTCTTAACTTCACAAGTGTTCTCTTCATGGTTATCATCGCAAAAGTTACACCAAGCCCTTGAGAGAATAGCCTTTGGTTGATTATAAGGTAAATAATTAACAGGATGATTTCTCAAAACAACTTTAGGAGAGGATTCAGCAGGGACTGAATTGGTAGTGATCCCTTTCCTTTCAAAATCAATCATAGGATTGCTCATGTCTTGAACTCTCTACAAAAATGTTCACATTTCGGTCTGCTTAACAAAATTTTCCTTAGGAAGACCTTTTCTTTTCGTTTGTTCTTCATATTCCAAACAACTCTGGAGTGAAAACCCTAATCTTGTCACATTTTTCTCTTCTAACCTATGACGGTAATAAGAGGTTAAAGCATTATAATATTGTATGAAAGCAGCTTGATAATGAGGACGAATGAGTTATGGGATCTGATTATACAATTTGGTGAATAAAATAATGAAGGATTTAATAGTTTCACCATCTGTAAAAACGATGTTATTATAATACTTCAATAAATCTGATGGATTCTTAGGCTTCCCATGTGTTGATTTAAACCAGTAAACTATCTCATCCCAACTAGAAAAGACTTTGGGAGGAAATTCAAAAAAATCAACAACATCTTTACCTTCTACAGAGTTAACAAATAATCGCATGCAAGTATCATTATCATTCGCCCCTATATTATGACATGCATTAGAAAATGCACTAAGATGTTCTTTAGTAGAAATGGTGTCATTTCCTGAAAATTTCGACAAATGATATTTGAATTTGGGAAGAGGATTAGTAGTTGTATCTAGATCTAAAGGGGAGGACCATGCCTTGTTGTAGTTGTGGCATCTTCCTCAAACTGGAATAAACTGAACTTTTTGATTGCCTTGGCAGGATTAGTGGTGGATTGGACAAGAATTTGATGACTAAATATACTTCCAATCAAAGAAGAGGCAGATGATTGTGAAGAAGAAGATTGACCAATTCCAGAAGAAGAACTAGAAGACGTCATATTAAAGATGATAGGAAAGAATGATATCGATGAGCTGGAAGAATCACACAAAGATATTTTATGTTTACCTTGTAAGTGTTCAAGGATAGTGTTTCTTCTTCCTATTTCAAAGATAGGATTAATTTATGAAGATAACTCTCTCGTTCTTCGAGAAAAATGAGAACCATAGGACATAAGATAGACCTTTTATTGAGGAGTTTGATTTCTGGCCAATCTTTGTTGAGCCTCCCACTATTCTCTAATTTTGATATCTTGAAAAATAAATTCCCAAGACTAACCAGTAGAAAAGTGCCACGTGGCACCTCCAGGCGACGCCACGTGGCACCACCCAGGAAGCGCCATGTTTCAGGTATGGATTGACGGGGTGGTGACATCAGCAGACATGTTGACTAATCAGCGAATGACACGTGGCATCCCTAAAACATCCAATATCAACCCATGATCAGATTTTGAGTTTAAAAAAATGGTGGGTCCGCCAAATCTAG
>SNQJ01S0022370.1:124269-137819 GCA_010110895.2 Picea sitchensis | reverse complement strand
ATGATGATATTTTTCAGGAACCAGATGGATTACCTCCTAAGAGGGAAATCCAACATGAGATACATCTTCAGTAGGATTCTCCTCTTCCTAATGTGGGTATGTATAGGATGTCAGTTGTGGAGATGACGTAGATGCCACCTCTGCCTCGGCAGATTCTCTGCCCGAGCTCTCGGTCTTAAGGATCGTTCGCTCTATTTCATGAGCTGAAGCAGCTCCTTCGATTCCTTGCTGGAATCTCTTCTAAATCCATCCACAGGTCCTTTCGAGAAGCTCCCCTGTGCGAACAGCACTAGGCACGAGCTCCACCTTTCCCAAGAAACCATAGCGCTATGACCACGGGCCTAACCCAAGGTCTCTTGTCGAAATCTTGCGATCTCGTGAGTTCGCGAGTTGAAGCATTCGACTCTTCCTCCCCAATCTTGCGATACTCGAGATCGCGAAATGGGTATAGCTCTTCCTTTGTTAGCGCCCTCCTTGCGCGACCATCGGCTAGGCTTCCCACTATCACTTCTTTCCTTTCACCACTTCGCAAGTAGAAAGGTTGGACTTCTGTCCCCTTATCTTACGAACCCCCGAGGCATGAAAAGTCAACAGGGTGTTGACTCTCTTCAATGAACAACGTGTGTTCGCCTGTCTATTCCATGGGCCCACATTGCGATTCTGCCACGTGTCCACATGAGCCTCAGCTCTCGGCACTTCACCGACTTCGCGATTGCTACCACCTGTCCTCCTCAGATGGACGGTTGTGATTCTCTTGCAACTTCGCCACTCGTGACTTAGAGCATCCAAATCCTAGACTTCCACCTTGCGAACCTTCGAGTTCGCGAGATCCCTAGATCTCTACCACCTATCCTCCTCATATGGATGGCTTTGATCCTCTCGCAACTTCGCTACTTGTGACTTGGAGTGCCCAACCTTTGGGATCTCACCTTGCAAACCTCTGAGTTCGTGAGATCCCTTGATCTCTGCCACCTATCCTCCTCAGATGGACAGTTGTGATTCTCTCGTGACTTCGCTACTCGCGAAGTCAAGAGACTTCCTTCACTGGCCTTCGATGTCTGAATCCCTGATATGGGTGATCTCATGACACGTGTCCTCTCCAACGAACAGCTCAGATTCTTTCACCCTTTTGGGACTTTTTCTTATGCATGCGAGGGTTTAAACCTCAGAAAACTCTCGATAGATCCAACGGCTGTCAGGTTCTTCGCTCAAGATCTGACAGTTCAGATCCACTCACATGTGCGCTTCTCTGTTGCTTCGTGGACGTGGAAAACCAACGGTCCATATCTCTTCTCCTCAGCCTGATATGACGGTTGTTGTGCGTCCTCCTGAGTTTATGCACTTTCTTCTAACACTTGGAAGAATTCCAAATGTCTAAGGCCTTAACTTTGAATTATTTTCCCTGCGAGCTCTTCACCTTGAGTCTCGCTTGTGAGTACAAAAATGCCACTCCTCCTGAGATTTAAACCTTTGAACTCTTCAAGGAGTTTTGTAGCCTTTTCACTCCTTGCAGCTACAGTTTTGTGCATAAAAGCACTCGCCCTCTTGAGCTTGACATTCTCTGGAACCTCAAGAGGTTTCCACGACTCTTGCACTCTTTGCAGGGTCTCTGCATGCACGAGGTGCTATCCCTTTTGAGCTTACTCATGAACTCAAATCTCTAAGGAACTAAGTCCCTTTTTCCTTTCTCCCTCAGATGGAGAATCCATATGCCCTCCTGGCTATCCCTCTGCTCAAGCAACCTTTTGCTGAGAGTTTCAGGGTGTTCAGCAACCCTGTGAAGATCCTTCTTCTTGGACTCTTCTACTAATTCCAGAACTCAAGGAGTTCTTTTCTCCTCTTGTGCCTGTCTACACACCTACTCAATGCCCACCTGGCAGAGTATCTTCTTACAGAATGTCCAACAGTTCTATCCCCTTCTGTGCACCCTATGCACCTTCTCAATGCCCTCCTGGCAGAGCTCTCAGAATCCTTAGTGATCCTTGTTCTCCTGTCCGAACTCACAGCAGAGTTCTTCTCAATGCACCACTATGCATATGCTCAATGCCCACTTGATAGAGCTCTCAGAATCCTTAGTGATTCTGACTTCAATCTGAACTCACAGCAGAGTTCTTCTCCTGTGCACTCCTTCACTGGCTCGATGCCCTCCTGACAGAGCTTCACAAAACTCCTCAAAGATTCTATCTGCAACTATGTTTTCTCATCCACAACCTTGCCTCCAAGGTATTCAGCAACCTGGAGGTCTTCCTCCCGAGTTGTTGATTTCAGCTTCTGTGCCCACCTGACACACCTTTGTCTGAACCCAAAGAATTCAGAAATGCACCCTTTTTGCATGGCTATCAGAACACACAGCGTTCTATCACACCCTCATGGTGTGAAGCCTCAAAGATTTATCAAGCCTGAAACCAAACACACTCCTACAAATGCAAGACTACAACATACATTCACAGCATAATTTGAACACACATAGACATTCATTCAACATAGGAAATATGCAGGAAAAACTGTTGTTTGTATTAAATGGCAAATGCCTATTTTTACAAGGTGTTCCCGAGCACGGCCTGTAACAAGGTCTTGGCTCCTTCTCTTCTGCTCTCTCCTTCCTAAAACTATTACCAAAATGAGATCGAAATTGATATTTTACAAGAGGGGGCTCTTCGAGCTCTTCCCTCCAATCTACCTACCCTATTCAATAGCATTGAATGGGTTGTCTAGTCCACAAATTGGATCTAGATCTCAGCCTTTACAAACATTAAAGGCCTATCTACTCTAATGCTTGTGCAAAGCCACGACCTCACGGCTCAATAGCCTAAACATTAAATTACATTCAAATTCAAAATGGAAGACGAGGGTTGGGCCTCTCTTCAGCTTTGAATGCACGCGCTAACATGGTTGGTTGGTTGGCTAGATGACGTGGAGAGATGCTCCTGCATTAGGAGATGACAGAGATCAAGAAGCAGCTACAGGGTTTATTGGAATAAGGGGTCATTAGGCCCAGTTCATCTCCTTGTGGTTATTTGATCGTGATGGTGCCAAAGAAAGATGGCACATGGCGAATGTGTGTTTATTACCGGGCCTTAAATAAAATCACAGTGAAAAATTGATACCCTCTTCCTCGCACAAATGATTTACTTGATCAATTGAAGAATGTTGTATATTTCACTCAGTTGGATTTGAGCAGTGGATATCATCAAATCAGATTCACAGAACAGGATGCATGGAAAATTGCCTTTAAAACAAAACAGGGATTTTTTGAGTGGTTGGTTATGTCGTTTGGGCTTTGTAATTCTCTGACAACTTTCATGCGTGTGATGAATGATGTATTCAGGCCTTTCATAGATGAATTTTTTATTGTATATTTAGACAACATTTTTGTTTCTAGCGGAACTTGGGATGAGCATGTGAGGCATGTAAAGCAAGTATTGGATACTTTTCAAAGGGAAAAGTTGTATGTAAAATTATCTGAATGTGAATTTGGCAAGACTGCACTTGTGTACTTAGGTCATATTGTAGGAGGAGGACAATTGAAAATTGAACCTTCCAAAATTGATGTAATTGTAAATTGGCCTAAGCCAAAAAGTGTAACCGAAGTTCGAAGCTTCTTAGGTGCAGTCCAGTATTGGAGGAGATTCATTCCCAACTTCTCCTTCATAGTAGCTCCTCTGCATGCCTTAACTAGTGGGAAGGAAAACAACACAAATCTTTCGACACTTTGAAGGGGAAGATCAGTACTGCACCAGTATTAGCACTGTTGAATCTTCAATAGCCTTTTGAGATTGAGACAGATGCCAGCGGATACACCATGGGTGCAATATTGATGCAATATCGTAAGCATATCTGTTACCACTCTAAAAATTTTAACCAAGTTTTTGTTAACTATCCTACATATGATAAAGAGTTGTATGCATTACTCCAGATTGTAAAGAAATGGAAGCACTACTTGTTAGGGAAGGAAAAAATCATACATATAGATCACCAACCCTTACAGTATCTTCAAGCACAAACCAAATTGCAACAATCTTAACACTACAAGTTGATGGGTTTTCTACAACAGTTTCACTTGATAATCAAGTACAAAAAGGGTACAAGTAACAAGGTAGATGATATGCTTTCTAGACCTCCTATTGTTGCTTCTATTGTTTTGAAGAATGCTTCTTTATCTCATGATATCTATATAGAACAATATGCCATCGATGAATATTTTAAAGAAGTATATGCGAAGCTAACCCTTGGTGCACAAGTAGAGAACTATTGTCTGCAAGGAAAACTACTCTACCATCTTGGAAAGCTATGTATTTCTACAAGTGAACGAGTCCATGTAATACGAGAAGCTCATACTTCTCTTTTCATTGGGAATTTTGGGGTAGGAAAAACTATGGCTCATTTGCAGAGGTTTTGTTATTGGCCTCAAATGAAAGCAATTGTAACTGAATATGTAAAGGGTTGTGTGATGTGTTCTTCTTGTAAGCCCACTAGTAGAAAATTGGGGCTATACTCACCACTTCATGTTCCATCCCATACATGGGAAAGTGTGTCCATGGATTTTGTAGGGGGTTTACCAATGACCAAAGGGGGTCATGATTATTTGTATGCTGTAGTGGATAGGTTCAGCAATATGTGTATCTTGATGCCATGTAAAAAGCATATCATTGTTGAGCAGATTGTTAATCTCTTCTTTCAGCATGTTTGGGTTCACTTTGGATTACCCACATCTATCATCTCGAATCAAGATACTTTATTTCTTGGGGACTTTTGGACTAGCTTGTGGAGAATGATGGACACCAAATTGAAGAGGAGCATTGATTTCCATCCATAGACTGACGGACAGACAGAGGTTGTAAACTGAACAGTGGTACTTTTTCTTCGAGGCTACTGCAACAAGTGTCCCAAGGTATGGGATGAACAGATACCGTATGTACAGCATGCGTACAACCAATCTTTAAATTCATCCACTCTGAGTTCACCTTTTGAGACATGTTTTGGGTACCTACCAAAGGTTCCTTTGGACTTGATCTACAGGAGAGATGTCGATGTAAATGAAGAACGAACAAGGGAGAGAGCCTGCAAGTTCATCCAGAGGATCTAGCAGATACACCAAGCAGTCAGGGAACAATTGGAAAAAAGTCAAGCACAGTATAAAGCTCAGCATGAAAAGCACAGGGTTGATCATCAGTTCCACGTTGGAGACCGGGTATGGCTTCACATTAGCAAGGAGAGATTGAAGGGTGAAGGCAAGAAACTCAAGCCCATTCATTATGGACCCTTCACTATCTTGGAGAAAAGCGGTACCAATGCTTTTCGTCTAGATCTTCCACCTTATATGCAGATTTACTCTGTTGTGAACTTAAAACTTTTTTAGCCTCCCATGATCATGGATCAAGATGAGGAAGTTTCAATACCATCAGTTGATGAGTTTGCACTTGAGTACTTGGATGAGCTACAGAAACATATCATCCTGGACAAGAGGACGAGGACTTCACGCAGGGGTGATGTTGATTATCTTCAAGTAGGCTTAAAAGGCAGACATCCAAGCAAGGCAAAGTGAGGGGACTCTTCCCTCACTTACCAGTTGATAGATGAAACCTTTTGGTTGTCCAAAAATCTCTCAATGGGAAGGTGTGATCCAAAAAGGAACCAGAAAAGGCTAAGAATAACTCAGAGCTCACAGAGGCAACTCAGAATGCTCAGAATGGCTCCAGCAGACAGAGAAAGGGGAAAACGTCAGACTTCCCAAAACTCAGTTAAAATGGCATGATCTCTAAGAGCACGTTGCAAGATTTCTAACAACGCAAATGGATCATCAAACGGAGTTACAATTTGAAAGATATTCGCGGTCAAAGTTATGGTCAAACAGGGCCAGTCAATAGGGGGGCACATCATCGCTTGTACTGTTGATGTCAGTAGCTGACATGGTAGGGTGACATCAGCAAGATGACTACTGATGTCATCATGCCACGTGGTAGCACCAGAGGCTACCACGTGTCACCCAACAATGGGTTTTCAGGGGTCCATGTGGACCAGTAGAAAAGTGCCATGTGGCACCTCCAGGCAATGCCACATGGCACCATGCAGGAAGTGCCACATGTCAGGTACAGATTGAAGGGGTGGTGATGTCATCAGACAGGTGGAATAATTAGCGGGCGACATGTGGCATCCCTTAAACATCCAATATCAACCTGTGATCGGATTTCGAATTTAAAAAAAAGCAGGTCCGCCAAATTTGGCGGACCACGCCAATTTTAGCAGTAGTTGGAAGGACTTAAAAGATTCTTCTAAAGTTTCAGGTCCTATGAGTGGATGATAAATACCACCAAAACCTAAAATCACAGAAGAAATTAAGTGAAGTACCCCAGATACAAAATATGGAAAAGTGTCCATGATTTCCCCACCAGGACCAACTCCCCATCCTAGAGTAGCTATTTGGGGAAGTAGAATCAATCCTTGTTCATACATAGTCTTTTCTAGTACGCAATGAGCCATTTCAAATAGGTTCATTGATATGGCCTAGAATACAATTAATCTGGCATGAGCCACGTGAGCCCCAAGCAATTTACCAGACAAATTGATAAGTCGGGCATTTTAGCGAGTACGCTAAAGTTAGCAGGGATCAAATATATTATTATATATATATATATATATATGAAACCAACATTCCAAAATGGATTCCAGTGGGATTCAACCCCATAACATCTGTCGATGTCAAGCCTTAACAACTCCACCCATAACCAATGTGCCACGGGTACCGCTTGGTATATCCTCCCATGGTCATTACTTAAAAGGTGTAATCTTCCCAGATCTAGGGAGAGAGGCACGAACCATATGGACCTACGGGCATGGATTTCGAGGCAAAGGAATGTCATCATTACAGGTTGCAGAGGGCATGGAAACCGAGGCATAATTTTTCTTGGGCCTAGGAGTGCCAGAGTCGGATCGAAGCGTGGAGACAGTCATTTTTGAGTAATTAGATGCCACGAATTCAGTGGTGATGTATGTTTTATGATCTAAGCATTATTCCTGCAACTTGATTTCAGAATGAGGTATATTTATGTATTTTCCAAATTCTTTTCTTGAGTTAATGAAAGAGCCTACCCATTTGAGAACAAGACCCAGAGATGTAGTCCACCAGGGACGAACTCCGTTATCAAGTTTTTGTGTTCAGATTTGATGCTTACGTCTCTTCATTTTTAACTTTTCCCTTCTTTAATGGTGCACTTTAATTTATGCTAATTTAATGAAATTCTTTATAAGTCACGATGAAAAGATCCTGGATCAAACAGTAAGACACGAATACCAGAGAAATATTGGAGATATCCCTAGTACGGTAGTCAAATAAATGTTGATGAAAAAGAATGGTTTTATCTTAAGACCAACATTTTTAGATTTTTCTTGGCTAAAGAAAAATAATCGGGATTATTACCCTGAATTTATAGCCTCTTTTACAAAAATTTCAATTAACTCTCAAGAAATAAGTCCTTGGAATTAATGTTGTCTTTTATGATTTAATATGTCAAAATAAAAGAAAATGTTCAAAACATAAAATAATTTGAATATTTTTTTAATAGCTTAGAAATAAAAGATTTAATAAGGCAACACAAAAATACTCAAATGAGACTCAAAACCATCAAAAAAAATTATTTATCCAAATCTGAAATACAACCAACAACGTTCTTCATACCCCTAGGGTAAGGACCAGAATGAAACTTAGCAATCAAATATGGTAATTTGCATCATACAATTACCATTGGTATCATCAAGTGAAACCAAGATTGAAACAAGCTGAAATGACAGGCACAAATGTCACTACCTTGACTCTACACAAAACCCTCAATTGGTATTGAAAACTAACCTACAAATCTAACAAGAATCTGCAGACTATCAAAGACAGGAGATCAACCTTGTGAAGTATATCAACAAATAAATACTTCTTGGCTTTGCTTGTTACCACCTTCAAAAGGATTCCGCTATCAGCAAGAAGTCCTTAGCAATTATTTTTCAGATATGAATGAATTAGAAAAGAAATCTCACTTAAGAAGAAAGAGCAGACCTTATCAGAGTTGTTCTCTCTATCACTCCCCCTTTGTTTTCCCTTAAAATCTTCCTTTATTCTTCTCAAATTAGTTTGAGAAGTTCAACTTATTTTAGTTATGTGATTAACTAACTTTATTTAATAGGGATGGTTTTATAAAATAATAATAATAAGGATAAGGGTAAATAAATACTAACTAATAGGCGGGGACCCCCTAATTATTCCTTTTAAACTTTTCAAATAATTTTCCCCATGTCCCTCCTCAAAAATAGAGACAATTTAATGTTTCTAAACATCCATTATCAACATAACTATATCCCAATATGCTCATAAAAACATTGTAGACAGCCTTGTACCTCCCAAATAGTAATATATTTATAAAAAATAAATATATTATACTATTGTCATAAATATGTTCAAAAATAATATCATATTAGTTGTTCAAGATAATCATAAGCATGGCCAAAAATTAGAATCATGAAATTGTCCAAAATATACCACTGTCTAGAAGTGATCACATCTATCTCAATAATGAAATCATAAAACATCATCATAAAATAAACTAGAAATCATATTTTTTATGAGAGGCAATTTGCTTCTTTTCACTTCCTTGTGGTTTTGTCACTTTCATGACTTATATTCCTTCATCTGTAGGTGCCTTAATCCATGTTAATGAATCCTCGGGATGCATATCCTCAAAATATTTATGCTTACGTCCAATTTTCTAGGTTTGTGCATGGGAAGTAACAGAGTGTGAAGAGGTCACTAATTGATCGGAATTGGCAGATTGGGAAGCTCGTTTGCCTTTGCTAGGCTCGGGTTCTTGGGCTAGATATTTGAGCTTCTTTTTTGGATGATAAGTGGAATGGGCATGAGAATCCTATGAAGTGATATGAAATGCAGACCTTTTAGGTGGGCGGGGTGAAGTTAACGGTAGTGAGATTCCTAGTCATCCATGAACTTGGTTCTAAGGTGAGTTAATTATTTCCTACCAACCATCATTGGATGGAACTTCAGGTTGCAAAGATACATGAGGCCGAACAGGGATATCAAAAAGGATATTATGAGGTTGGTGGAATGGTATTTCAGGTGGAAGATTGGGCTGGAAAGCTCCTCTCCCGGTTAGGTTAAGGAAACCAATCTATAATAGTTGATTGAATTCTTTTGAATCGGCGTCAAAGTGGATGGAAAAACATAATATTTTATTACAACAAAACTCATTTGGTATTCTTCCTCTTCCTCTGTTTCCTCCACCACCATTGTTTATATTGAATAAACTCATATATAATTGTAAAGTGTAGTTAGAGTATGTACACAATAACTAATGGTCATCAAACACTATTTACATAACATAATTTGGCATAGCTATGTGCAACAACAAACAAATATTCAAGCAGCCATGGTCATACAGTAAAAATAATCCATAACATCAACTTTGTCCTTCAATCCTTTCTTTCACTTTATACAACCATCATTTTTTAAGAACATGGGAGTGAAAATGTATTTTGGGAAGATGGGGGAATTTTTAATGAGAAAAAAATGTAATAGTGAAACGGAAATATAATGATACATGTTCATAAATAATTCACATAAAAGACCTATGAAAACTCAGTTATCCTTCAACAATATTTTTATCCTTGCCTCACCAAATACCATCACTGTAGATTCTAAAAATCAAATATCCATCACAGGGAAGAATTATGAATGAAAATGAAAGTGGAATTGGGAGCTAGGAATAACTACGAAAAATGGAAATATGGAGGGATTTGACCTTGATAAAAACTGAACTTTCAACCATGTCATGTCATCGTCCTGCTTACAATTTCATCATATTTCAACCATCTATTTGACAGGGAAAACTTTCAAACTTTATATATAACACAAGGGAAAAACAAATGATTTATAAAAGTGATAAATGAATTTGGGAATATGGGAATAACTACGAAAAGTGGAAATATGAGGGGAATTGGCCATGCATATATATAATTTATATAGTTGATAGATTTATTTCATAATTCAAAATCATTTCATTACCTGAAATCCAAGCGATTTTCTTCCAAAATCTGAGTTGATCTCAAAAAATTTCCAATAGAAAAATGTATTAGACAGACTAAGCAAAAAAATAAAATGCGAGTGTTTTTAACTTGTCATGCCATCAACCAATAAAAATCAATAATCAACAAGCCTGAACTGAGAAATTTTTTATAATGTTTTCCAAATCAACACTAGCCATAATCATGTAGCTTAACAAAATATTTATCGTATCAAAGTTCAAATTGACCCACTTTTTGCGTGCAACCAAAACTTACAGGTATAACCAACACTTTTATCAACATCTCATTTATTAAAAAAAAATTGATCATCACTCTGTGCGAAGCACATAAATATGTTAATTCTTCCATAAAACAACCATTTCAAACTTCATGCATCGCATTCCTTTTATAATCAAATTGAACTGAAACAGTTTGTCATTGAAAAATGGATTGGAAGACATTTAGGGTTTCGACACCCAAAACCATTTAAATTTCATGCCCATTTTCATTGTAGAGAAGTGTATATACTAGGGTTAGATATGAAAGACAACCCAGGTCGAAATTGCACAACATTGAATCTTCAAGAAGGAAATATATGCAATGTTGAATAACCATTCGAAGTCTAAAAATAATTTCACTTGTCTTCCCTCTATTTAAAATAACGATTGGAAATCAACCTGATATTTTCCATTACTTATGAAACCCATTTTTGAAGATTTATAAGGAGATAGAACCATAACCCTTCATTGGTTCCACACATTGGTTTGATATGAATAAGTGCAGTGATTATGGTTACATAAATGAGGATAACCTAGTGCCAACAATGCCTAGGTTTGTACATTTTTTTAAATCGACCCTGATAGAAACCCAAAACCCCTTGGGAAAGAGATTATGGAAGTGAACACCAGACAGAGATTGAGAGGACTGATAAGATTCAAATCCAAGCAAAGGTTAAACCCAAAAAACATGTGTTCTTTACCAATTATACGATATCTTGCATAAGGTGGCGAGACAAAATCTACCAGTAGAGCAGAGACGGGTTTAGCATGGGAAGTAAGGGAAATGAAAACATGCAGAGACTGTAAAAAACAGCAGAGTTATTGGACAATATGGCCCTAAAACGTGTTGGAGGAGAACCATAAGGATGACTGCAAGAACCTAGATGTCTTTACTCCCCTTTTAAAAGAGAACGAGCAGCATGAATAATAATAACAGTATTTCGACCATGATCTCTAAAATAAAGAACACCGTGAAAGTATACAAACAACACATTCAAACTCCATTGCATAGATCTAAAGATAAATTAACACTGCAAATTAAAAATGTGTTTGATGAGAACAACTACAGGAAGCATACCTCTTCTAGTTGCTTCAATATTTCTCGTAAATCCAAGGGCGTTTCAGTGTCCCAGCAAAACGAGGGTTAGGGTTAGAACAATAATCCTTGCAGAGCTCGATTCATAGACTCAATAAAATGGAAATGGGCTAATGCAAGAGGTTGTAACCCAATGTAAAACCTGTATCACATTCAATGCATGGGCTCATGTCGTCTCAGCCATTACTCTTCCCTTTCCACATCAAATTTTCTTTAACATTTACAACCAATAGCGGAGAAACATGTCATTCCATGTATGCTAAATTTCGCTTGCTTCACTGATCCAAAAACAAAGGAATTACTGATAAATCGCAAGTTAGTTTTAATGTATGTTTTGCATCGAATCGTTAAGAATGTGAAATACATAAACTTGTTATCTTGTTTGTGGAATATCACATGTGACTTTTACTTGATGCTTATTAATGTATAAAGAGATCAGCCATTAATATTCATGCTTCAAATGAAGAGAATAGAATAGAAAAATAGAAAGAGAAATAGAGACAAGAGGTTGATAAGGGAGTTCACCAATCATTGGCTACGTCTTCGGGCCCGCTTCCAAGTGGAGGACCTCTTTATTGCTCTTTAAAATGCTCAAAGTTCTCTTACAATGCTCTTTGTTGTTACATTACATGCTTCATGTCTTCTATGCAAGACCTCCTTGCTCAGATTCATGCATGCACCATCAAAATCCTCTCAACAACATGAGAAAAACACCACTCAAAACATGAGAAAAGGCCAAAATTTACAAACTACTCCTTCAAAACCCTGCATCAAAAAGTTCTCCTACAATATTCAAAAATCCTGGTTCTTATAGTTTTCAAGACTTGGATGAGGAATCCCAACTTCCCCCAAGATCTGGCCTCTTTCTAGGATCAAATCCACCTTCAAATGGCCTAAAATCCTCAAAAAATCCATTTTATGGGCATAATATCAAGCAAAAATCACCTCTGTAATTTTTAAAAACCACTTTTAAACCAAAAATGCAGAGTAGCCCCCAAGACAAGGCGCGCGCCCCCTTTTCCAATTCACATGGGGCCACATGGCCAAGTGCCGGCGCTCCAAGTGCTATGCACCAGCCCCCTTAACTGTTAGCTCCTAGTTTTGGGGTGCCTTCCATGGGATCTGGGCTAATCTGCCCTTGGGTGCACCTAGAATTATCCCTTGGATGCGCTCATGTAATGAAACCACGTGTTGGGGCTTAGCCCTAGCCCCCTTGCACCCTCCTTTGGATATTTGACCCCAAAACTATAGGAAAGTGGGTTTTTTTCATAAATTTGACTTTTGGCAGGTTGGTAATTGAACTTTTCCAAAGACTTGGAGCTAGCCATGGGTTAGAGGTTCAAATCCCATGGACCCCCAAATATTTTTTACATGCCAACCAGTAGTGAAGTGCCACGTGGCTTCCCATGTCTGGGCCATGTGGCACTTATTCATTTTCCAGTTGACCATTGACTTTTGCCATAGAAGAATTTGATTGTCGTGTGATATTTTTCACATCCGGAGTCTGTTTTGAGGAAATGAATATATGGTTGGAATCAACGCAACGAGTTGGTCGCGATGGAATTGGTTTCATCCAAGTCTGAGAACTTTGATTTTTCGAGCATTTTTTTATCCTGGCGAGCCTCTTGGATCATTCCTCCCCACTTTGGAAGCTTTTAGACCACCAAAAGTCTTCTTTTACTCAAGTAAGAAGTGAGGGTACTGCCTCCCCACTTGTCCTGTATCATCCATCCTCTCTACTGGGATAATGATCACCTGACTAATCACAACAAACATAAAAACTGAGATAGCATTATTTATCAAAGTAATCATGCCATCAACTGCACATTCATCTACATTGTTTGTTGTTGTTAGCAGCCATACACTACTGACTAGCATCAAACCAAATAAAAATACTAAATGTGCTAATGAAACAACATGCTTCTTCTTTTGAATAGGAATAGTAATCAAATTATGTAGTTGAACCTCATGTTGTACCCCTCGTGACACTTCATGACTATTTGAAGCATATGGAATCATCTCATGTGTAGCATCACTAACTTCATGTTTTATTACAGACATAAGTGTTAAACTTTTGCTTGCATTTACCATTCTTTTTAACTACCCTGTAGCTACAA
>SNQJ01S0022370.1:106550-123910 GCA_010110895.2 Picea sitchensis | reverse complement strand
ATCATTTACATCAACTGAACTAGAAGAGCTAGAACTTGCAACAAAATTTATACCTCGGATTCCCATAGCTACAACCTGTGTCTCATCACCGGAATCTGATCCAAGATCCACTTGAATTGTCACAACTGTGGTATTCTTCCTTTTGTGGTTGGCAAACTTCTTTGGCTTCAACTCAGGATGTAAGACCCAACAACGATCTTCATCATGGCCTACTTTCTTGCAATGCTTGCAAGTAGGCTTCTCCTTTCTTGTTGTGGTTGTCTTCTTCTCTTTCCTTTTCCCTGCATCCTTTCTTTGCCAAGCATCTGTAGAAACACTATCACCAACATTCCCTTTACTTGATTCAATGTGAATGGCTTGTACACATACTTCACCAAAGTTAGAAGGATTTATCATAAGAATAGTGTGCTTAAGATAAGAATGTAAACCACCAATATATTTTAGGAGTGCCTCTTGTGTATATAATGGAATACCCAAATTTAACGCTTTCTTACGGAATATCTGAGTATATTCTTGTACACTTTGACCTTTTGATTGCCTTAAACATTGCCAATTCATCATTTCTTGTTGCATGTAAGCTAAAGGGTAAAATTGTTGTTTTAATGCAATAACAAAATCATTCCATGAAGAGATTGTTTTACCACTTTTCTTAAGATCATCTCTAGTTCTGCTTTCCCACCATATGAGAGTTGTGCCTCCCAATTTGAGACTTGCTAGTTGGATCTTAGTTTCATCATCAACAATCTTTTGTATCCTGCAATATACTTCTAACTGTCTCACCCAATTATCTATCTTTTCTGCATCTAATTCACCATCATAAGTGGGTAATTGAAACTTTACATCTAACTTTAATAACGGCATATAAGAAGAATTATGAGTTTTTTGCTTATCCTTGGAGGAATGTACACTTGCTTCATTATTAGATGATGAGGATGAAGGAGAAGAAGGTTCTGAAGTTCCACCACCTCCAACTCCTCCTTCTGCTCTTACCGAAGATTCACCATCTTCAACTTTTGGATTCCTTCGCTGACCTCTTTCATGGTAAAGCTCCTCTACCATGTCTTGCATCAATTTAAAGGCCTCAAAGAAATCATCTTCAGATTTGAAGGGACCCAATTTCCGTGGCGAAGACATCTCTTGCTTATGCGGTCGCCTTTGAATCTCTGTGTCAAGAGCCTCAAGTTGGCCTTCTCCTCACTTGAGTTTTTCTCTCGTGAGCATACAATGCTTGCAATTCCTGTCAAACCTTCACAACCAAATGCTTTGATACCATAAACTTGATCCAAAAATGAAGGTATTACTGATAAATCGCAAGTTAGTTTTATTGTACTTTTTGCATCGGATTGTTAAGAATGCGAAATACATAAACTTGTTATCTTGTTTGCGGAATATCAAATGTGACTTTTACTTGATGCTTATTAATGTATAAATAGATCAGCCATTAATATTCATGCTGCAAATAAAGAGAATAGAACAGCAAAACAGAAAGAGAAATAGAGACAAGAGGTTGGTAACGAAGTTCACCAATCGTTGGCTACATCTCTGGGCTCGCTTCCAAGTGGAGGACCTCTTTATTGCTCTTTAAAATGCTCAAAGTTCTCTTACAATGCTCTTTGTTGTTACATTACATGCTTCATGTCTTCTGTGCAAGACCTCCTTGCTCATATTCATGCATGCACCATCAAAATCCTCTCAACAACATGAGAAAAACGCCTCTCAAAACATGAGAAAAGGCCAAAATTTACAAACTGCTCCTTCAAAACCCTGCATCAAAAAGTTCTCCTACAATATTCAAAAAGCCTGGTTCTTATATTTTCAAGGCTCAGATGAGGAATCCCAACTTCCCTCAAGATCTGGCCTCTTTATGGGATCAAATCCCCCCTTCAAATGGCCTAAAATCCTCAAAAAATCCATTTTTTGGGCATAATATCAGGCAAAAATCACCTCTATAATGTTTAAAAACCACTTTTAAACCAAAAATGCAGAGTATCCCCCAAGATAGGGTGTGCTCCCCCTTTACCAGGTCACATGGGGCCACATGGCCAAGTGCCAGCGCTCCAAGTGCTATGCGCCAACCCCCTTAATTGTTAGCTCCTGGTTTTGGGGCGCCTTCCATGGGATCTGGGATAATCTGCCCTTGGGTGCACCCAGAATTAGCCCTTGAACGCACTCTTGTAATGAAACCACGTGTTGGGGCTTAGCCCTAGCGCCCTTGCGCCCTCCTTTGGATATTTGACCCCAAAACTATAGGAAAGTGGGTTTTTTTCATAAATTTGACTTTTGGCAGGTTGGTAATTGAACTTTTCCAAAGACTTGGAGCTAGCCATGGGTCAACGGTTCGAATCCCATGGACCCCCAAATACTTTTTACATGCCAACCAGTAGTGAAGTTCCACGTGGCTGCCCATGTCTGGGCCATGTGGCACTTATTCATTTGCCAGTTGACCATTGACTTTTGCCATAGAAGAATATGATTGTCGTGCGATACTTTTCACATTCGGAGTCTGTTTTGAGGAAATGAATATATGGTTGGAATCAGTACAACGAGCCGGTCGCGATGGAATTGGTTTCATCCAATTCTAAGAACTTTGATTTTTTGAGCATTTTTTGAGCATGGGGAGCCTCCTAGATCATTCACATCCCTATCACCATCGCTTTAATGCCCTCAAAATAAAAACCAAGTCACTACTTTTCAAATAACCCATATTCATGCCAAAACTATGTAACAATGGAATATAATTGACAACTTATATCTTTAAAACAAGACTCGAGCAATATCAACAAACAGTATGTAGGATTTGCAAAATATCACATGCAATGTGTTGAACAATAGGTTCGACCATTTAATCATAACTTGTCATATCACTTCAAATATGTATGCAAGTCCCAAAACCAACATATTATAAAAAAAATGTTTTGTAATGTTTGAATAAACTTCATGTTGATTGTTGTGACAACAAACTTTTCAAAGTAGATCCTCCATATTTTTGCTATTTATTTTGTATGTGATTGTCTCAACATGTACCAACCTTTAAATAGTGAAACAAAACAACAATCTTTGTGTAACAATATGTTGCATGGAGGACAATCTAAGACAAAAAATTTACTTAACCATCCATCACCTCCAAAAATTCATTAATACAAGTGACTGAAGCATCAAATATTTTGAGGAGAACTGATGTAAACTATAAAAGGTCATTTCTTGGAGAAGAAATCAATGTCGATTTCTCTTTTAAACTAGGGAGCCCCACATATATTTATGTATTATTTATAGTTTGTATATAACTAATAAAAAAAATTATTAATGCCTTGCAACTATTTGCAGGCAGGTGGCTAGTTGACGATTTTAGAGTCAACGGGTCTTTGTATCATTGTTTTAGCCAACAGTTACATATATGTGCATTCAAACTTTCCTTAGTTCGAATTTAGTTAGCTATTTGCATGAACCCTCAATTTCTTTGGCTTTTCCCTACAAATTGTTTATTCAGATATCTGAGTTTGAACTGTAAACAATAGCTAAATTAAACACTCTACTATGGTGGCATTTACCTTAGGTCAAGATCAACATCAATATCCTTAATGTTGATTTCCATTTTAAATTGCTACAAGTTAGATATTAATGTTTTTTGATTTGATTTGTAAGCTAAACCTTGCATGCCATGTTTCTATATTGCGCTAACCTGCAAGAATTTTCATAGGGTTATTATTGGTTATGATAGGAAAATGAAAGGTGAAGAGTACCTTGCATGCCATGTTTTTGTGTTGCACTAAACTACAAGATTGATTGCAAGCCAATTGAAGGAACAAATGAAGTTTGTAAAGGAGACAACACCAACAAGCAAACAAACTCCCATCACTATAGAGGCATTAGCTAGAAGAAAAAAAAAGTCTTCCAAAAGCAAACAACCAATCATGGAAGCCTAGGATGATAGAGATGTTAAATTTCCCATATTGTAGACACCTCATACACTACTGGGTTCACACATACAACAATCTATTTCATATAATTGAATATAGAAGAGCACTCAAGGATGAAGAGGACTTGGATGAAAGGGAAGAAGAAGAGCTCTCTATAGCATAAATATTAAAATAATCCTTTATACACCATGCAACAACTAAATCTCCAATGGTTCCTTATGCATAAGTGATCTGGTACATGGTACAACTTAAAGAGGTCAACACGAGAAGAATTATGAATGACTAGGGAAGGTGTGTTGGATCATTCACGTCAGCTAATTTTGAAGGAAAGACCGACCAATAGACTAATAGAGAATATAGTTTCACCCACCCAAACCTGCCAATCAAGTTTAAGTCATCTCCAAGTTGAACCCACCTCTAGGTTCACCCACCTCCAAGTTTCAACCACCTCTAGTCGGTATAGTAGGGCACATCAAAGGGGAAAAAAAAAATTATTCAAAGTGCATCTTGCACTTCTAGATAACTACCCATGAAAGTTATTTATGTTCCTGTTGTGGCCACAACATCCCCTCTTTTTATTTTTCCTTTATAAGAAAAAGGAAAGGGCCCCCCTACTAAATTTTTTATCTCTAATGCCTAATCTATTACTATTGTGAGCCTATTGTATATTCTTTGACTACCTAGGGGATTAGGGGTTTGTATCTTTAATGATTGCTTATCTTTGAGGAGGTTTTCATTGCTCAAGATCTCTTTGTTGATTTTACATTGTTTTTTGTTCTTCAACGAGTCTTTGTTTTCAATGCTTCTTCTATCCTTTGATGTGCTCCTTGTAAATATTTATTTAGAACTCTTGTGCCCATTGATCATGTTTATTGACTCTTCTGAGCTTATGTTTGGTTGATCTTTAACTCCTCTTTTGCTATGATGACTTCATGATTTATCTTATACCTTGGTTTAAAGTGGTGTTATAGAATTCATAAAGAAACCAATTTTCTTAAAGCAGATCAAAGAGTTGATTTAGTTGAGTCAAAATAAGAAGATATCAATACATGGTGTGGCTAAGAAAAGGTGATTTAAGGTTGGTCTTAAAATGTGATCATGATATTAAGGAATCCTAAGGTCAAGTTTGAGTAGCCTAAGATGACCTCTATAATGCATTAGTGATCCTCGTCTAGCGAACTTGGGTAGCATTCCATTGAGGCTCTTAGGATCATCTATGATACTAATTGGATTTTTGGATTTATGGTTTGATCATTCAGGGATTCTTATTGATGCCATGAGTAGGTGGTGTAAATAGTCTAAAGCTTGATTTTATACAAATTTCCTACTACGATCTAATCATCTTCTTGTACATGATCTCTCATTTTGCGGGAAATTTGACAAATTTTCCTCTCATTGGGTTAAATATTTGAATGTATTGTTGATCCCATATGACTGCAGAGTTAATGCTCTATTTTATGAAATGAAGAGAATTTGATTTTAAGGATCTGTTGTTTCCTTGTGCATTAACTTTTACTATCATCTCACTACATCATTGAGAAGTGAATAGTTGGCATATTGTTGCTTTGAATCTTGTAACTATTGTCCTCATATTCATGCTCAAGCTCTCACATGTTAGTCATATTCCTCAGTTTAAAATCGATAACTAGAATCACAGGATCTTTAATATTTTCCAAGAGTTTGATATTAGATAAATGCATCCTTCATGACATTTGTTTACAACAGATTTTTCATAAGGGGCCAAGATCATAAATGATTGCTTCTAAGGAATTCCTTCTTTTCATTTCCTCATTTTTGAACAATCCCAACTCTTTTTCATAGATTGTTAGTAAAATGGCAAGGGGAAAGAATGTAAATTTATAATGTACCATCAAATATCTTCTTTCTTGTGTGATAAAGTCTATTCTTTTTGTAGTTGTAGTAACAAGGTTACAGAGTCACTTCCTTTACAAGATACTTATGGTGTTTCAAGTCCTCAAGAGAATCATGATGAAATAGAAGATCACATGCATTTTCTCACAGAAGACAAGAAACTCAAGAGTAGGGCCTCCAATTGATAAAAAGAGATGGAAACCTCAATTGTGCCTTGAGAAACCCCATATTTCTTTACCTAATCGCTTCAACTTTGAAATGCATACGAGAAGCCCTTAATATTAATCCGCTTGACCAAACTCTTCTCTAATCAGATCTTGATCATCATTGACTCTAGCATTTAGAAGTAAGCCTTATTTTTCCCGAACCCCATCTGAATTTTTTTTATCACCATGTACATTTTCTATTTATTTTTATTTTTATCCCAAATATAAATTTTATTCTATTTTATTATTTCACCAAACCATGATCCACGATCAAAGCCTTGACCCATATCGGGATCTCACAATTAGACATGAGTCATTGAAATTACCTTAACAGACTCTCCCCATTGGGGAGTTAATTTACCATTTTCTCATAGCCTATCTCGATAACTAAAACCCGATAGCCTATCGGATTCATCTGTTCATACTATTCCCACCAGGATGTCAATCTACCTTGATTATAGTTTTTCTCGAAACCCAAATTTCGCAAGCCTATTGGGTTTGCCTCTTCAGGATTTCCTTGATAACATGTCACATGGAACTTTTCGATGGTCTCTTCTGAGAAGAACTCCCCACAAGCCTATTAGGCTTGTCACTTCAAAATTTCCTCATCAAAATGATATTTCAACAGGCTTACATTTTTTCCCGATACCCAAAACCCGTAAGCCTAATGGGCTTGCCTCTTCAATATTTCCCTTTCGAAATTCCAAGATAACTCTTTTCATTGATGTTCTTGAATCCTACAACCTAAAAGTCTATCGGGATCACCTCATCAGGTTGACATATTACACATGCTTTTCTACCCATCAGATTCCAAATCCCATCGAACTTTCTCATCAGGTTTGACTCATCGGACTTCCTCCATCGAGTTTTAATTATTGAATTATCTTCCCAAAACATTCCTTCTGAAATATCCCTTCCCACAACACCTTCAGACGCTTTCATTTTGGGAGATTTTTTTTTTACCATTCAAGAGATTTTACCATGAGGATTTTCCCACAAGCCTTTTGGACATGAGAATTTCATATTTATTATTTTATTATTTAATCTCGGTTTATTTCTATTGCGGGTATGATCAAAACATTAATGTAGGATCAACATTCTATACCTCTCCTAATTCCACATACAAATTACATTGTGAGGATTAAATAATATAAACCTTGTATTATCAAACTCCCCGATGCATGTGGAATAAATACCCAAGCTCGTGAATCAACGGTTGAGATTCACTTAAAGAGAATATCGATGGTTGTTGAGTGATAACTTCAGAGGACCTTATCTTGAGTTCCAAGTGATCAAACCAAGCATGAGATGGCTCGTCAGAAAGTTGGAGTAGTGAAGAATGTGTTGGTAGAATAATGTTTTTCAGGTTAAAATGGGACATAGTGGCTAGAATCCCAAGCCCATCTGAAAGGGATTGTGGTCGGTTGAGCTATGGAGGGCCCGGTTATAGATATTTTGTACATAGGGGAGGCTCTCATCCCATGTGTGTGGATGCTTTGATTTGTACATGCAAAAAATGTGTACGATCATCCTATTGACGACCTATGTCTGGCCATCAGTTTGGGGATGGAAAGTTGTGGACTTCGTGAGCTTCGTGTCCAGCATTGACCAGAGGCTGGACCAAAATGTATTGAGGAACATGCTATCCTAATCTGAGATGATAGACTATGGGATCCCAAAGTGTACCCACACTCGTTCAAAGAAGAGTTTAGCAGCGGCTTTTGTTGTGATATTCTTCTTGTAGACCGCCATAATGGACATCTTCGAGAATCTGTTGACGACCACGAAAACACAGTCGTTGCCATGCTTAGTAGAAGGAAGGCCCGACATGCAATCCATGGATATGGATTCCCAAGGTTGACTAGGGGTAGGTAGCAGAGTATAGAGGCCTTTCTTCTTGATGGTCAGTTTGGCAATGGCGCAGGCAGTGCAGGATCTGATGTACTTCCCGACATCTTGTCGAAGGTTTGGACAATAGAAATACTTTTGTAGTACTGCCACTATTTTCTCGGCCCTGAAATGCCCAGTGACCCGACTATAGTGCGCTTCCCAAATCATCTTGGCATGCTCTCTTGAAAGAACACAAAGGTGTCCCAGGTGACATAGTAGTGCATCCTGGAAGTGAAAATTTGGAACTCGGTTACTCTCCAAGAGTGTCTTGTATGAGTGGTCGAATTTTGGATCGCTCTTGTAGAGAAGCGGCCAATAAGAAGTCTTGTTCCCACAAGAGTTGAGCATGATGGTTATCGCCATGATCGATGGTCGGCTGAGGCAGTCTACAACATTATTGGTGCTGCCCTTATTGTACTTGATGTTCAAATGAAATTGTTGCAGTTATGTGGACCACTTTTGATGGTGATCGTTCTGCAACTTCCCTTATGTATGTATGAACTACAGGGGTTGGTGGTCTATGTGGATGATTGTTTCCTTCCCCAAAATGTAATGCTTCCATTGTCAGCAAGCCTGCACAATGGAATAAATTTCTTTGTCATAAGTGGGATACTTCCGGACTATGTCAAACAGTGTTGCACTGTGATATGCCATCGGATGCCTTTGTTGAGTAAGAACTACCCCAATAGCATAGTCAGAGGCATATTTCTCGATCTCAAATGGTTGTTGCAAGTCTGGTAATGTGAGCACTAGGCACAACAGAGGCGATGTTTCAATTCTACGAATACCTTTTGTTGAGATTCCGACCAAAAGAATTTTTCTTTCGCTCCTCCCTTGGTGACTTGACTCAAGTGCCAAGTGATATGAGAGAATCCCAACATGAACCTGTGGTAGAAATTAGCAAGACCTAGAAAGTTGTGAAGCTCTGTTAGAGTGGTCGGTGCTGGCCAATCTCAAATGACTTGGATCTTGGTTGGATCCACATGCACCCTGCGCTCATCAATAATGTATCCCATATACTGAACCTAGGTCATGCAGAAAGTGCACTTCTCCAAATTGGCACACAAGTTGTGTTTCCGCAGTGTTTGGAGGACATGTCGAATGTGGTGGAGATGCTCTTCCCAAGTCTAGTTGAAGATCAAGATGTCATCAAATTCCACTACTACAAATTGGTGAATGGCCGCAAGGTGTCATCCATCAGCCTCATGAAGGTTGTGGGAGAATTCATCAATCTAAAAGGCGTGACCAACCATTAAAAACGACCCTTTTTGGATTTGAAGGCAGTCTTCCACACATCAGACGGTTCGATTGGTACCTAGTGATACCCGAACTTCAAGTTGATCTTGCTGAAATATTTCGCCCCTTTGAGTTGGTCCAAAAGATCATCAATCTATGGGATCGGGTACCTATTCTGGATAGTGATCTTGTTCAGTGCCTGATATTCAATACAGAGTCTCCAAGTCCCATCCATCTTCTGCACCAACACGATCGGGCTCCCATAAGGTGATGAACTTGGCTAGATGTGACCTTTCTGTAGCAGCTCCTGAATATGTCTCTTGATTTCATCATTCTCCATAACAAAGCGCCGATAGACCGGTCCATTGGGCAGTGGCACACCTGGGGTCAGATCGATGGGGTGCTTGACCTGACAGTGCAGAGGCACCCCGGCGGGTGAGGTGAAGATATCCTGGTACTCCTCCACGACCTTGTCCATTTGTTGTTGTCGTGCAAAGGAGCCCTGTCTGGAGGTAGTGGCCACATTCTTCTTCTTTCCCTGAGGGTGGATCATCAAGAAAACAAATTTCTCGATTTTGGAAATGAGCTTACTGCATTGTTTTGCAGTAACCAAAGAGATAGCGGCAGGCAGTGGTACCTCTGGTATCCTGTACAAGTTATTTCCCAAGGTAATAATAACAGTGTGAGGTTGTCACTCATACACAGCATGTCACTTCCACAAGTATGGTGATGCAGGGCCCCACCTCAGGATGGTGTGCTGACCTCCCAGTCTACGGATCTTAAACTCCCCCAAGCCAAAATGGCTCTTTGGTCCACGCTGGGACCCTCAACACATAAATACCACAGGACCTTTGACGAACCCCACCTGTGTGAACAAGCACCAGGTGCAAGCTCCCCTCACATGACCACCAGTGGTGACCATGAGCCTAACCAATAGGAATTTCATGTTTCGTGGCTTCGAGACTCCTAATGTGGGTCGCCCCGACTCCTCCAATTCTCAAAATCTAAAATAGGGCTTAACGGTCCCTAGCTCTTCCCTTAAATTCTTCACTGACGTGACCTTCAGCTGCAAACTGGGGTCTAGATTCTGGGCATTTCGGGACTTCTCGTATCAGGACTTCTCGAAGTAGAACTCTCCCCTTCTCCTGAAATGTGAACTCACGATGATCGTTATGCCAGATCGACGGTCCTAATTCCCCCACAATCTGACGGTCTAGATCCTTTTTCCGTGAAGTCGTAATTTCACGACTCGTGACTTCCGAAAGTAGCTTCCTCCACTTTCCCGACTCCCGACTTCCCGATATTCCAGAGCGCCAAATCAATGACTCACACTCCTTCAAATTTGACGCCTACTATCTCTCCTAAACTTACGAGTGTCGGAATACTCTTGCCCTTATCCTTCCCCGCAGATCTATCAGATCCAATGACCCATGGGAATCAGTGTTTCTCCCTCCGAGAATTCCAACCGTCCATCCAGGCTCTCAATGTTCCTGGTCAATAACTTGGTGTCAACCCTTCTGAGCTTGATTTCATGAGGTGACTTCAAACCTCATCTTCCTTCTGAACTTCTCCAAAGTCTCTATAACCTCTGTTTATCTGGAAACTCCACCTCTGTGCACTCTTTGCGATAGAATTTCTTCAACCACTTACCAGGGTTGGAAAAGTCTAAGACTCGACCTAGCCTGCGCACACCTTGCACGGCTCTGTGCTATACTTGCACTCCTATGGATATAATTTAACACTATATCTCTTGAGATTTTCTGAGGTAGAACTCAGAATCTTGTCAACGCACTCCTTGTGGACTTTCACTGCACTCCTTGCAGGAATTCTCAGGAAGAGAAACAATTGAATTTATACTCTTCTCTTGAACTTCATACATTCAAAATGAAATCACATACACTCACCGCATTGAAACAAATCCATAACAAAGACTGGAAATAAACTGCAAACATACCATTCAATATATGCATAAAGGAACCATAAATACACCAGACAATTGGATCAAAGCATTCATATATTAATTCAAGTGCTTTTGTACATGGTCTCAACAACAACAACTATCTGCTCATACAAGTTCTACAATATTTGTTCTTCTCTGCTCTCCTATGCTCTCTTGTTCTACTGCTCTACTGCTTTACCTATCCATTACAATGAGAATAATACAATACATACGAGGGAGTCTTCTTGAGTTTTCCCTCCTACAACCTTAAGCTATCTTATCCAAATTAATACTACCATCTACTTTACATTGATTACATTAATTGTCTGCAACCGACAGATGAGAGCGAACGCTCAAGATCTGTATTACAATCCCAAGATATTAAAAGAAATTACATCTTCGAGCTATTACATTAATGTGTTTTCTTTTGAAATTCAAAAACGTCTTCAAAATGTGCGTTGGTGTATATCCAGTTGTATTCCACTCATGCTTGTTGGTGATGCTCCTACATTATACTCCTCAGGCTAAAAAATTCATGGACTCTTGTCCATGAGCTCCTGCACCATCTGTCCATGTTTCTGGGTATCTGCTTCACATTCCCAACTAGCATATTCAATCGGGTGTCCCTTCCACTTTACCAAATATTCAAAGTATGTCTTCCTCTGGGTCTTCTTGCCAACTCTCTTATCAATGATATTTTCCATCTGTGGCTTTTCAGCTACAAGCATCTGTTTGACCCAATGAATTTCCTTTTGACTCTCTTCTCTTGTTTTATCTACTCTGTAAGGATACATATCGGCTACGTTGAATATGGGTGATATTCCCACATCATCTGGAAATTCTATCTCATAAGCATTTGTCTCGAACTTCCTTAAAATTGTACAAGTCCCTATCTTTTTCATCTTCATCTTGTTATGTGTTCCCCTTAGGAACCTTTCTTTCCTGAGGTGTGCAAAAACTAAATCTCCCACTTTGAATTTAAGTTCTCTTTCATTTTGATTTACTCTGCACTTGTATTCATGGTTAGAACTCTGCAACCGCTCTTTAATCTTACTGTGGAGCTCCTCCATCTCTGTTGCAAAATCTTTCGCTCCGGTGCTCCTGAACTACTCTGCTCTAAGTCTCTCAACTCAGATACTCCTCTTGGTTGCATTCCATACATTATCTGAAATGGGCTATGTCCTGTGCTCCTATTAAGTGAATCATTATATGCAAATTCTACTTGTGGCAGAATATGATCCCACTGACTATGGTGTTCAGTTACTAAAATCCTCAATAAGTCCCCCAAAATTTATTTACTACCTCAGTTTGTCCATCAATCTGAGGATAATATGTTGAGCTAAAGGGTAAATTCATTCCCAACTTCTTTTATAGTGTCCTTCAGAAATGACCAACAAATTTGGTATCTCTGTCTGAAACAATACTCTTAGGTAACCCATGAAGTTGAACAACTTCTTTGAAAAACAGAATGCCATGGTGTGTTGCATCACTGGTTTTCTGACATGGAATAAAATGTGCCATTTTGGAACATCTATCGACTACCACAAATATCGAATCATAACCCCTCTGTGTCATAGGCAGTCCTAACACAAAATCCATGCTTATCACGTCCCACGACCTCTCTGGTATTGGAAATGGTTGATACAACCCAGTATTATGTCTTTTCCCCTTTGCATGCTGGCAGATTCTACATCTGTTCACAAATTTCCGCACATTTGTCTTCATTCTTGTCCATTAATACAAACTCTTCAGCTGCGCAAATGTTTTATCATGGCCAAAATTTCCAGCCAATCCCCCACTATGTTTCTCCTTTAAAAGGTTTTATCTCATAGAACTCTTCGGGATACGCAACTAATTTCCTTTGAATAAAAATCCATCCTGACATAGGGCCCCACCTCAGTAGGGTCTATTGACCTACCGGTCTATGGATATTCAACTCCCCTAAGCCAAAATGGCTCCTTGGTCCACTCAAGCAATCCATCAAGTCATCCATCCTGGGTAAAGGAAATTTGTACTTGATGGTGATTTTGTTTATAGCCCTCGAGTTTGTACACATTCTCCATCCATGATCCTTCTTCAAACTTAACATTGTTGGTACAGGGCATGCACTTAAGCTTTCTCTAATCAATCCCTTGTCCATCAAATCCTGGACTTGCTTCTTAACCTCTTCATTCTCATGCGGCGTCAATCTGTACGCTGCTTTGTTTGGTAAACTCGCTCCTAGTATAAGGTCAATGTGTTGGCTTATACTCCTGATGGTCGGCAACGAACAAGGAAAATCGTCCACCACTATATCAGCAAAATTTTCCAGCAGTTCCTGAATTTCCTCAGGTAGATCATCTATCGAAGTACTGGTCAACATGACTCTAGGTTTTCTCACCACAACAAACTGCATTTCTTGATCTTTCCTGACATCATCAAGAAGTTCCTTCCCACTCATGAGAAGTATAGTATTTCTTTTTTATGTCTTCACCTTCTTGTCTACAATTGGTAGCAACATATGCATCCTACCATTCTTCTCCAAGGTGTAAGTGTTCTTTCTTCCATCACGAATAACATTTTTGTCATATTTCAATGGCCTCCCCAACAAAAGATGACAGACATCCATGGGAATTACATCACATAAAATCTCATCTCTATAACCCCCTATCTTAAATTCAACTAAACATTGTTTAGTGAATGTTACCTGATGTCCTTTTTGCAACCACGAAACTTTATATGGGCTTGGCTGTGCAACTGTCTCCAATTCTAGCTTCTCCACCATTTCTGTCGATACTAGATTATCCATGCTTCCACTGTCAACTATCACCTTGCATACCATGTCTTTGGTCTTACAAGCAGTCCTAAACAAACTGTTCCTCTGGACTGGATTTTCCATCTCTTTCTTTGGCTTCAAGAGAATTTTCCTCATCATCAAGGATTTTCCACCTTCTACATCTTATGCCTCAGCATTTCACCTCTACGCTTCTGAAATGTGAGCTTCACCTCCTCCATCCCTTTTTCTATCGGGACATTCCCAAGATTTGTGTCTGATCTTTCCACAGACCAAACACTTTACTTCACCTCCTCTGCCTCTTCCTCTTCCTCTTGCTCGAGGAAAAGTATTCCTATCAACATACTCTCTCCCTTGTGAACTTCTTCCCCTTTTTGGGTGGTTAAGAGGCTTCTTTTCTTCATCCTTGGGCTTCTATACTCTATCCTGGGAAACTTCTTTTCCTCTGCTCTGACTTATACCTCTTTCCCTTTGACCTTGCTTTCGAGCTAATTTATCTTCAGCCTCCAAAGCAACCTGATAAGCGTCTTCCACATTTCTGATGGTCACCATGCTCATCTCATCCTGAATCTCATATCTCAAGCCATTCATATATCTGGCGACCTTTTCAACATCACTCTCACAATGAATAGCTCTAATGTTCAACCTATAAAACTCCCTTGTATACTCCTTCATTGTCATCCCTTTCTGTCTCAAATTATGCATTCTTTGAAACAAATTGATTTGATAATCTCTGGGTATGAATTTGGATTTCATCTTCTCTACCATTCTATCCCAGTTTTTAATTTTGTGTTTACCTTTACAAAGCCTGTCAGCCTGCAGTTCATCCCACCATAGTGTTGCATGTCCTTTCAGCCTAGTGACAGTGTGCTTAACTTTCTTATCTTCTTAGACATCCTCATAGTTGAAGTATTTATCTAGAGCTCTAAACCAATCTAGTAGCTCCTCAACGTCCAAGTTGCCTTCATACATCGGGATGTCCAATTTCGCTCTGGCACCCATTCTTGCAATAGATTTTAGCAAATGTTCCTTTGCAGCATCTTTGGCTACAACTTCTTCTACTCCTTCTTCGTTCTCACTTTAAGCCTCACTGATATCTCCAGTATTAGGTGTTCGTCTCTGTGTTGTCTCCATAGCATCTAGTCGAACACGAAGTTCTCTCATTTCCCTTTCCACAACTAGATCGTATAAAGCTCTGTCTGGACGTCTCCTCGGTGGCATTGTTTCAATCTATCCACATAGAATTCAAATCACAATTGTCCTCCATTTTCCCTTGCTTACAAAAAACAATATTTGTAGGTTCTAATACCACCTGACACAGGGCCCCACCTCAGCAGGGTCTTCTGACCTCCCGGTCTATGGATCTTCAACTCTCCCTAGCCAAAATGGCTCCTTGGTCCACGCTGGGACCCTCAACACATAAATACCACAAGTCCTCTGACGAACCTCGCATGTGCGAACAAGCACCAAGCACCAATGAAATATAGTGGGGAACCCTTTACCCACATCTGGGAGTGGAAGAGATTCTCCTCCTCCTCTGGATCTTTCGGTTCTTCCTTTTGGATCTTCATGGTGGAAACAGTGGTGTTGGGATCCGCATCAATAATATGCTTCCCTCTGTCATTCCCCATCTCAGGTTCTGATTCAGTGTTGAAGCATTCATCTTATTCAGAATCCCTCATCTTGGCCACCAGTGACTGTTTGGCCCAACACTCACTTGTGTTGTGAGTGGACCAACACTCACTTGTGTTGTGAGTGGAGCTCTTATGGAACTCACACCACTTTCCCATGTCCTTCTTCAGCTTCGCGGTGTTGTTCTTTTCTTGCAGCTTTGTCAAGATGTCTTGAGTCTCCTTGCCTTGGCTTTGTCCTTTATTATTTGGTTTGGAGGAACCTTTCGCTTTCTTTTGATTTGCAGATCCAAAGTCTCGCGTCTTCTGTTTGAATTTCTGCTCAATCTTGGCAACATACCGGTATGTCGTACCAAGCAAGGAGATGTCGAGGAACTCCATTTCATATTGAATGTATCTATGCAGACAATTGTGGTACTTCAGCACCAAATGTTTCTCTGAATCTTTGATACCCAACTTTGTGCGCAGGGTATGGAAGAGATTCGTCAGCTCATGCACATCTTGATCCCTTTGTTGCTACAACGTAGTCCATTGTAAGTACTTGTCCTCATAGCTCCCCATGGGATAATATTGTTCCTTGATGGTGTCTTGAAAATAATTCCAAGTGGGTACAACCGAGAACAGAGAGGGTTATTCCTCATCCTTTTTCTCATAGTAGGTTTCCCACGAGTCCTTGACATGTGGGGTGGCTTTGAGCAGTGAAAAAATAATCTTCTCCTGGTCGAAAAAGTCATGAACCAAGAAATATCCTTCTAATATATTCAACCATCTATATACAGCATCTACATCTATTTGGCCATGAAATATGAGAATGTCAAAGTTTACTTGTACCTTAAAAGGGGTTGCGCCTCCAGCGTAGTTGTTGGATGCAGATGCGCCGCCAGTGGGCAATTGTTGAAGGATCTGGGCGAAGTTATCCATCATCACGTTCCTTTGTTTTTAAAGGGCCTCCTTGAGAAATATTTTAATAGGATCTCCTACTCCCTCGTCTTTCTTTTCATCCACCATGGGTGGTTGTCGGGGTTTGTGAGGTTGATCTTGCAAAGGTTCAACCAGATCGAGCCCTAACTCCTTATACCTCGACTTTGTTGGGGACATGCAAATAAGGATCGAGAAAGAGCAGACCACTTTGATACCACTGATATGAATTTATGCAAGAACACAACAAAATACACAGATAACTATGAATACAAAGATGCAATGGAAATAACACTTCATTTCATTAATATCAAAGAACTGAAATTTGTTTACAGACAGAATGGAAATAAACTAGCTAGGGTGTTGGTAGCTTATCTCTGAGAAGAGATGTGGCGGCTACAAGCCTCTGAAATTTGTGTTACAATGAGGCTCGAAGGCCTATATATTATTCAGAAACAATGGAAACCCTAAACATCCAAAAACCTAACCCTAGGAGATGAAACGCCAGAATATGGGCCCCGTTGGGCTAAATTGGTACATCAATTTCTCGGGGTCGTAACTTTGGCATACTATCTCCATTTGACGCACATGATACATCGTTAGAAAGATTTATCTGAGGAATACAATTGTTGATAGTGAATATCGAGTTCAGAACAAATTCTTATTCACCGGATGTTTGATGCCCAAAAAACGTTGTTTAGGGCCTCAAAACGGCTCTGGAAGTTCAGGACCCGAAAAACTGCCAAAAATAGTAAATTGTGCTACAATTAAGGAAACTGAAAGAAACAATGGTGGGGGTCCAAGTGGAATATGCGGGTGACCACCAATATCCACTTGGATCATGAAGGGTCCAAATAAAAACACGGAAGTCGAGAAATGAAGAGTCTAGAAAGGCGAAGGGTTGTAACTACACGAAATAGAGAAGAAATGAAGAGTCCAGAAGAAGAACGGTCCGAGGGACAGTGAATGAGAAATGTT